>JAFMOC010000291.1:0-132500 GCA_019802505.1 Corydoras sp. C115
TAAAATAAAAAGCAACAATAAAAACAAGCTGAAATACATTGCAATAAATATTGCAGCTTTATTGAAGTATACAGGAAGAATAACCTGATCTCTTAACTAAAAAATAAAATATATATGTACAAGCCTAATTAGAAAACATAGGCATGATGTTTGTATACTGCAGGGGCAGATGAGCTCTAATATAAGTGTGGGGGGGGGGGGGTAACACATAATGAATATCTAAAATTGTTTTCAGTGCTTCACCGAACTGAATGATTTTGGTGGAAAAACTAAAATTTAATAGAAAAACAAAACAAATGGCACTAATTCTACAAATAAGTTTAACAGAAAACATTAGTTCATTTGGGCTTGTACAGGGGGAACCCCACCCAAAAGGGGTATAGTCTGAGAATTTTCATGGTTCACAATTCTGAGATTTTAATTAAAAAATTTTTTTAATAAACAAAATGAATTTTTTTATTTTCAATTTAAAAAATCTTCAGCACAACTCCTGCTGAATGTCATCAAAATTTTTTTATATTAATATAAAAATATATTAAAATCTTAATATTAAAACCCAATCTTTCAGTCCTCATTTTCAACTCTATAAATAGTGTGTAAACTGCTGCGCTCAATGAAAGGTTCTGATCTGTTTAAATATTGTCCACCCGGTGGGGGGCAGGCCCCGGATATCTGATTGGGGTTGATCGAGTTAAAGAGGTTCGGGGAGGAGGTGCACCCTTTCAGGTATTTAACGCGTCTTCTGAAACGCTCTTGTATTCTCTGGTTTTTTTTTATTCCTTATGAGGGTTTTCTCCCTGTCGGATGTTCCCCCCTGCTGTTTCCTCTCTCGCAGTGAGTTTTATAAAACGGGTTTGTCTTTTAGTTCATTCAAGTTTGGGGGTTCTCTAAACATTACCTTTGGTTCACAGCATCGGTTCTCCAGTGGATCTTCCCAAGAGTTTTGCTTACAAACGAACCCTTTGACAGCTTCCCGGGTTATTCTTCTGGTTTTTTTTTTTTTTTTTTTTTAGTTATTTTAAAAAAAAAAATGGGAAAAAAAAAAATTTTTTATCTTTTCATGTCCCCACCTTGTCTCGTAGACTCAACCCCGGCGCACCCAGTGGTGGCGCTTGGAATGGAATGGGTTTGGTCTGGTTCAGGGTGGGGGGGCAGTTTGTCCACTCTGGTTCTCCATGAATTACCAAGTGTTGCTGCTGTACAAAAAACCTAGAAAATCAGAAGTTCAGGGGTTTTTTTTGACTTTTCTTTTATTTTACCATCTCTTTTAATTTGATTTAAAACATTTATTTTTTAAAATTTTCAGAAATAAACTGTTTGGGGATTTTCAGTTTAAAATTTTTAGTTCTGAAACCCCTTATATTTTTTCCTTTTTTGTAATTCGCGTTTGGGGAGCCACCAGATGGGTGGGCGCTATGGAATTACTTGGCTCTGGATCGGGGGTTTCAGGATCAGGGATGGGCGGGTTTTTCTGATCCACCCTTTAAGACCTCAGTAGGGCTCTGGGTTCTTTCTGTGATCGGTTTTTGGATGCGCTTGTTTCCTATCTGTTTCCTAAAAAAATACAGAACTTAACTGAGAACATGTTCATGTCTTTATTCTCTGAATGTCAGTCTGATCTTCATGATTTTGAATAAGCTGAGGGTTTAAATGACGTGTCCTCAGACATGTGATCGGAACACTGTTTGTTTTTTTTGGTGAAGGAGACAATTACAAAGTTCTATTAATAGATAATTTATGGTTACCACCTGCTAATGTAAATAAAATTAGTCACACAATAAAAACAAGCTGAAATACATTGCAATAAATATTGCAGCTTTATTGAAGTATACAGGAAGAATAACCTGATCTCTTAACTTAAAAATAAATTAATATTGTAAGCAGCCTAATTAGAAACCCATAAGGCAATATGTTTTGTATAACTACTGAGGGCAGATGAGCTCTAATATAAGCATGAACTGTGTGGGGGGGGAGTAACACATAATGAATATCTAAAATTCTTTTTCCGTGCTTTTCCCTGGAACTGAACTGAATGACCTTTGGTTGGAAAAAAAAACTAATTTTAAAACAATTTAGAAAAAAAATAGAATACAAAAACACAAAATCACAGCTCAACTAATTCCTCTCTACAAATATGTAAGTTCTTTAACATACAACATATTAGTTTCATCTGCGGACGTTGTAACAGGGAGACAACCTACTCAAAGAATCGTAAGGTCGTGAGGAAATTGGATCATTGTTCACAAATTCCAAACGTTCCTGAAGATTTGAGACCATTTAAAGATTTATTTAATAAAACATAATAGACAGATTTTGTTTATTTTCAGAAATTTAAGAAAAAGATCTACAGCACAAACTTATAGCTCCTTAATGTATCAATAATATTTTATATTTTAATCTAAATATATATTAAAATATCTTTAATAATTAAACTTGAATCAATTTTTTTCAGCAAGTCTCAGTTACCAGAACTCTATAGTACAAGCATAGTGATGGTATTAAAACTCGCTCTTTGCTGCTAGCTGCCATGAAGCAGGTTTCTGATCTCGTAAATTAGAAGAGTAATTGTTTCCACCAGGTGGGAGCAGTGGGCCCAAACTGATATCTGAATCTGGATTGATCAAGAGTTAATGGGAGTACACCAGTGTGACGAATGTGCAACCTTTTTCAGCGATATTTGCACAACAAGCCTGTTCAGAAGCGCTTCTTTTATCTTTGATATGTTCCCCAGCGTTCTCTGGTGTATCAGTCATTATGAGGGTTCTCTCCAAGATCATTGATGTCATCCTTGGTCATGTTCTCTGGTGATTATCACTTAGGCTGTTTCTTCTGTTCTTCTTCTCACATGATCGTGATGTTCAGCAGAGAGGGAGGTCAGACAGCCCTCCTGCTGGTTTCTCCTCTCTCACAGTGATTGCCTTGATACACGGGATTGTCTTTGAGCTTCATTCCAGTGGGATTCTCTATAAAAAACACTTTATTTTTGGATTGCAGCATCTGGTTTCTCCAGTGGAATGCATCGAGAGAGCGCTTCTTGCTGCTCTACAAACTTGAAGAAACCCTTCAGCAATCTTGCTTTCAGGTTTGAGTTCTTTCACTTGGCTTTTTGTTTGTTTTTTCTTTTTTTTTTTTTTTTTTTTTTTTTTGGGGTAGTTTAAATTTAAAAAAAAAAATGGTATGTGGGCTGTATGTATTTTAAATCTTTTCTCTTCAATAATGTCCTCTCCTGAACCCCTTGTCTCATGTAGACTTCACCTTTTGTCAGCAGGCACCAGGTGGTGGCAGCTATGGATGGAGATTGACTTTGGTTCTGGATCTGGTTCAGATCAGGTGGATGGTAGTTTCTGCTCCGATGTGGTGGCGCTATGGAATGAGATGATGGTTCTGATCTGTTCAGGATCCAGGGATGGGCAAGTTCTTATTCCAGCTCTGGTTTTCTCCAGTGAATTATCCAAGTGTTTACTTGCTGTACAAACCTAGAGAACATCAGATCAGTTTTATTTTTTTTTTATTTTGTTTTACATTTAATTTTTTTTTTTTTTTTTTTTTATTAATTATACAAAGTGATCTTTAACTACTTTTAGTCACAGAAATGTACATTTATTTCTTTTATTACAGAAACTGCTGTTTGTCTCTTTTAAGGTCATTTGTAACTTTCTGTTTTTATGTCTGATTTCTTGTGTAGACACTCAGGCTGTGGCAGCACCAAATGGTGGCGCTACATGTGTGAACTATGTATCTTCTAGCTGTGCAGCATAGGCATGATCAGCTCATGTTTCCGGACAGTGAATTATCCAGTGGAATGAGGACTCTGGATCATCTGGTTCACGGATCAGACTTCTTATGGGCAGTTTCATAGAATCCAGACAATCTGGGTTAAACCAGTGGAAATTAAAATCCAAGTGTTTCTGTTGTACAAACTAGAAACATGTTCAGATCATTTTCCAGGTAAGTTGACTTATAATTATTTTATTTTCCTTGATTTAAAACATTGCAGCAGCATTTTAAGCTTCTACAGAAAGCTATGAGAAACTGTTTTGTGGATTTTAGCGGATGGGTAATCTTTGTAGCTTTAAGAACCATCAGTATGTGTATTGGACATGTTCATGGTGTATGCTGAACTCAGCTGTTCCTAAATATAACAGATATACCCAGATGGTGGCGCAAAATGCTCAGTGATTGACTATGGCTCTGGATATGATTTTGAAATAAGGATCTCAGTTTAAAATGACGGTGGTTCTGATCCACCCACTTTAAGAACCGTTTGTTTTCAGTATTGGAGCTTTCAATGGGGTTCTTTTTGATGAACAGTTGGATGCTGGTTCATCTGACTCTAAATAAAGAATAATTACCTGAACATGCTCATGTTCTTTATTCTCTGAATGTCTGGATTCTTAATGTATTTTGAATAAGTTCTGAAGGTGTAAATAAATATGATGTGTCCTCAGTGGACATATGATCTGAAAACTTTTTTTTTTTTTTTTTTTGATTGTAAAGGAGACATTCCAAGTTTCTAATAATGCAGATAAATTTTATGGTCACCACCTGCTAATGTAAATAAAATAAGTCACACAGTAAAAACAAGCTGAAATACATTGCAATAAATATTGCAGCTTTATTGAAGTATACAGGAAGAATAACCTGATCTCTTAACTAAAAAATAAATTATATATATACAATCCTAGTTAGAAACCACATAGGCATGATGTTTGTATACTGCAGGGGCAGATGAGCTCTAATATAAGCATGAACTGTGGGGGGGGGGAACAGTTACACATAATGAATATCTAAAATTCTTTTCAGTGCTTCACTGAACTGAATGATTTTGGTCTGGATACAAACTCCAAATTTTAATAGAAAGAAAAACAAAACACTAATGGCACTAATGTGGACTTGTAACAGGGAGAACCTACCAAAGGGATAGTAGTCGTGAGAATGGATCATGGTTCACAAATTCTGAGATTTGTTCATTTAAAGATTATTTTAATAAAACAAAATAAAGAATTTATTTATATTTCAAAATTTAAAAGATCTACAGCACAAACTCCTGCTGAATGTCATCAATATATTTTATATTAATATTAATATATATTAATATCTTTAATATTAAACCTGAATCATTTCAGTCTCAGTTACAGACTCTATAAACATAGTGATGTATAAATGCTGCTGCTGCTGCAATGAATCAGGTTCTGATCTGTAATTAGAAGTATTGTCCACCAGGTGGGAGCAGGACGCCGCGGATATCTGATTGGATTGATCAGAGTTAATGAGGTTCAGGTGAGGAGGTGCACCTGTGCAGGTATTTAACAGCGTCTTCTGAAGCGCTCTTGTATGTTCTCTGGTTCTCTGGTGATCATTCATTATGAGGTTCTTCTCCATGATCGAGATGTTCAGCCTCCTGCTGGTTCTCCTCTCTCACAGTGAGTTTATACACACAGGGTTTGTCTTTGAGTTCATTCAAGTTGAGCTTCTCTAAACACTTACTTTTGGTTTGCAGCATCTGGTTCTCCAGTGGATCTTCCAAGAGTTGGTGCTGTACAAACTAGAACCTTCAGATCAGCTCCAGGTTTGAGTTCTTCTGGCTTTTTTTTTTTTTTTTTTTTTTTGTAGTTTAATTTAAAAATAATTTGTATGGAAACTGAACTATTTAATCTTTTCAATGTCCTCCCCCTTGTCTCATGTAGACTCACCTGTGCAGCAGCACCAGATGGTGGCGCTATGGAATGGAGATGATGGTTCTGGATCTGGTTCAGGATCAGGGATGGGCAGTTCTGATCCAGCATCTGGTTCTCCAGTGAATTATCCAAGTGTTTCTGCTGTACAAACTAGAAACATCAGATCAGCTTCAGGTTTGACTTCTTATTTTATTTACCATCTCTTTACCTTGATTTAAAACTTTTATTTTAAATTACAGAAACTAAACTGTTTGTATTTTCAATGTCCTTTGTAGCTTCTGAACCTCTGTATTTTCCTTCTATGTGGACTCAGCTGTGCATCAGCCTTGATCTGATATATATATTTCCCCCCCCCCAAGTTCATTTGTAGCTTCTGAACCTCTAATTTTTCCCTTTTGTCTTATGTAGACTCAGCTGTGCCGCAGCACCAGGTGGTGGCGCTATGGAATGATGACTATGGTTCTGGTTCAGGATCAGGGATGGGCAGTTCTGATCCACCACTTTAAGAACCATCAGTATGGAGCTCTGGGTTCTTTCTGATGGTGTTTTATGCTGGTTCATCTGTTCCTAAATAAAGAACCTTAACTGAGAACATGCTCATGTCTTTATTCTCTGAATGTCTGATCTTAATGATTTTGAATAAGCTGAAGGTTTAAATGATGTGTCCTCAGACATGGATTTTGAATGTTGTAGCACAACAAACCTGGGGCTGTTTCTGGTCCTTTGGGATTCTAAAGGAGACAGTTACAAACTATTGGCATAATTTATTTTCTCCACCTGCTGATTTAAATTAAGAGAAAAAAAATCATTCTGTTAACAAGTGGAATTGCACAATCATATCTACATACTGAAGTGTGGTGTACAGGATAAACTGAACTCATGTCTAAAATAACGGAAACTGGTGAGGTCTTAACAATATGAAAGGAGCACATACCAAAAGTCAGGTAGTTTTTTAAGTGAGGATAAGAGTTTATGACTTTATTCCAAATTTAATGAGGATTCCGTTTGAAAAAAAAAGGTTTATAAAATCATGAAATATATATATTTTTCACCATTTATATTTGATATCAAAAGATCTACAGAAACTTCTGCTGAATGTCATCAATAACTCTATCTGTAAAATAAAACCTGAACCATTTCAGTCTCAGTTACAGACTCTGTTCTGTAATAACACGTCATGTCCACCAGGTGGCAGCAGGAGGACGTGGAAATCTGATTGGATTAATCAGAGTTAATGAGGTTCAGGTGAGGAGGTGCACCTGTGCAGGTATTTAACAGCGTCTTCTGAAGCTCTCTTGTATGTTCTCTGGTTTCTCTGGTGATCCTTCATCATGAGGTTCTTCTCCATGATCGTGATGGTCAGCCTCCTGCTGGTTCTCCTCTCTCACAGTGAGTTTATACACAGGGTTTGTCTTTGAGTTCATTCAAGTTGAGCTTTCTCTGAACACTTCCCTTTGGTTCACACGTCTGGTTCTCCAGTGGATCATACGAGAGGAGCTGCTGTACAAACTAGAACCTTCAGATCAGCTTCAGGTTTGACTTCTTCTGGTTTGTTTAAATTTTAAGTGTTAGTTTATTTTAATATTTGTATGGAAACTAAGTTATTTTAATAACTTCAATGTCCTCCCTCTTGTCTTATGTAGACTTGCCTGTGCCACAGCACCTGGTGGTGGCGCTATGGAATGGGGAAGATGATGGCTCTGGTTCAGGATCAGGGATGGGAAGTTCTGATCCAGCATCAGGTTCTCTAGTGAATTATCCAAGTGTTGCTGCTGTACAAACTAGAAACATCAGATCAGCTTCAGGTTTGACTTCTTCCGGGTTTCTTTTTTTTTATTATTCTTTTTTTTTTTTTATATATATAAATAAACCTTTTAACTGCTAATCTACATTTTAATTATGGAAGTGCTTTTTTTTTTTTTTTTTTTTTTTTTTTTTTTTTTTTTTTTTGTAGCCTCAGCTGTACAGCACCAGATGGTGGCGCTATGGAATGACTATGGACTCTGGATCTGGTTCAGGATCAGGGATGGGCAGTTCTGATCCACCACTTTAAGAACCATCAGTATGGAGCTCTGGGTTCTTTCTGATGGTGTTGGATGCTGGTTCATCTTTTCCTAAATAAAGAACCTTAACTGAATATGTTCATGTCTTTATTCTCTGACTGTCTGATCTTAATGATTTTGAATAAGCTGAAGGTTAAAATGACGTGTCCTCAGACATATGATCTGAATTTAGTGGGATTAATTTAAGGTAGTGCAATAGTTCTGGTCCTTTGAGGTCCTAAAGACAATTACAAAATTCCTTTTGCATGTTTATGAGAATCTCCACCTGAAAATATGAATTAGAAGTAAATCGTTCAGTGGAAACAAGCTGAACTGCACTATTATAAATACTGATCCTTAACAGGTGTAGTATACAAGGAAATATAACCTCTTCTTTAACTCGAAATTAAATAAAATAGTTTATTGCTTTAACAGCACCACCTGCAGGTTAACCTGGCTTTTCATCGCAGAAGGAGGTGATGAGTGCTAAGAATAACAAAGAACAAACAGGGAAACTGTACCACATAACGAATATCCAGTTTCAGTAAAGATGGGGTAAGGTTTTTTGGTGCTTCACTACTTTACTGAATGATTATAAATATTAATTGATTGAACACGGTGTTTAAAAAAGCGAAATTACGTTTAATGTACTTATTCCACAAATAAAAGTTTAACTGGAAACACTTGGAGCGATGTGATGTCACTTAGAACTAGTATAAAAGGAGCACCTACCAAAGGGTTAGTCGGTGTCAGTGGGGGGTGGGTCATGGTTCAGAACTTTACTCCAAAATCCTTCAGAAATTTTTCTTTAATGAAAAATTTTTTTCATAAAACAAGATCATAAAAAAATAATGTTCGTCACAATCTATATTTCATAACATCAAATGATCTACATCTGAATGAGTTGTGTGTCTGTGTGATGAACTAACACACTCATGATGATCAATATTACACCTGAATCATTTCATTCGAATCGATTCTCTCCTGTAATAACAAATATCGTCCACTGGGTGGCAGCAGGAGGCCGCTGGTACCTGATTGGATTAATCAGAGTTAATGAGGTTCAGGTGAGGAGGTGCACCTGTGCAGGTATTTAACAGCGTCTTCTGAAGCTCTCTTGTATGTTCTCTGATTCTCTGGTGATTATTCATTATGAGGTTCTTCTCCATGATCGTGATGTTCAGCCTCCTGCTGGTTCTCCTCTCTCACAGTGAGTTTATATACACAGGCTTTGTCTTTGAGTTCATTCAAGTTGAGCTTCTCTGAACACTTACCTTTGGTTTACAGCATCTGGTTCTCCAGTGGATATTCCAAGAGTTGGTGCTGTACAAACTAGAACCCTCAGATCAGCTTCAGGTTTGAGTTCTTCTGATTTGTTTATATTTTAAATGCTAGTTTATTGTAGTTCTTTGTGCTGAAATTAAATTAGTATCTTCCCCCCCCCCCACCCCTTTTTTTTTTTTTTTTTTTTTTTTTTTTTTTTCTCCCCCCCTTTCTTTCTTTCTTCCCCCTTCCTTCCCTCTTACTCCTCTATGTAGACTCAGCTGTGCAGCAGCACCAGATGGTGGCGCTATGGAATGGAGAAGATGGCTCTGGATCTGGTTCAGGATCAGGGATGGGCAGTTCTGATCCAGCATCTGGTTCTCCAGTAAATTATCCAAGTGTTTCTGCTGTACAAACTAGAAACATCAGATCAGCTTCAGGTTTGACTCAACTTTATTTTTAAATCATCTCTTTACCTTGATCTGCTATAAATTCTCTTATATTTTCAAGTTCATTTGCAGGTTCTGAACCTCTTTTTTAAATTTTTTTTTTCCCTCCTTTTCCCCCCCCTTTTGTCTTATGTAGACTCAGCTGTGCAGCAGCACCAGATGGTGGCGCTATGGAATGAGGACTATGGCTCTGGATCTGGTTCAGGATCAGGGATGGGCAGTTCTGATCCACCACTTTAAGAACCATCAGTATGGAGCTCTGGGTTCTTTCTGATGGTGTTGGATGCTGGTTCATCTGTTCCTAAATAAAGAACCTTAACTGAGAACATGCTCATGTCTTTATTCTCTGAATGTCTGATCTTTATGGTTTTGAATAAGCTGAAGGTTTAAATGACGTGTCCTCAGACATATGATCTGAACACTGCTTTTGTGGAAACACAACAGATCTGGGGCTCTTTTTAGTCTGTTGTGGACCAAAAGGAGATGCATCTACTTTGTCTCCACTTGCTGAGATGAACACTGAAGCTGCCTAAGTGCAGAATATAAAGAGTAATAACCTGATCTCTTTCAGCTAAAAATAAAACCCCCAAAAGCCTGGTATTAGCCTAAATAGCACCACCTACAGGACCATCTGTCTTTACATCGCGAGGAAGGCGATGATTCTAATTGAGAGTTAACTAGGAAAAAAAAGTACCACTTAATAAATATCTAATTTTATTAAATACAGGAAAAAGTGCTTCACTAATGAACTGAATGATTTTATATTATAATTAATGGAACATTAAGTTAAAAAGCAAAACTAATCAAACTATAATAGTTCTAAAATAACTGTTAAACTGAAAAGTTGAGGAAGTACTTAAAGCACCTACCAAAGCATTAATAGGTGTTGTTTTGTTTAAAGAAAATGTTTTATAAAACAAGGTCATAAAGATTTTTTTTATTACAATTTATATTCTATAACATGAAAAGATCTACATCTGAATGTCATCAATAACTCAGAGTTGTGTGTCTGTGTGATTAACTAATACACTCACGATGATCAATATTAAACCTGAATCATTTCAGTCTCAGTTACAGACTCTATAAACATAGTGATGTATAACTGCTGCTGCTGCTGCACCGAATCAGGTTCTGATCTGTAATTAGAAGTATTGTCCACCAGGTGGACAGCAGGAGGGCATGGGTATCTGATTGGCTGAATCAGAGTTAATGAAGTTCAGGTGAGGAGGTGCACCTGTGCAGGTATTTAACAGCGTCTTCTGAAGTTCTCTGGTGATCATTCATCATGAGGTTCTTCTCCATGATCGTGATGTTCAGCCTCCTGTTGGTTCTCCTCTCTCACAGTGAGTTTATACACAGTATTTGTCTTGGAGTTCATTCAAGTTCAGCCTTTTCTGAACACTTACATTTGGTTCACAGCATCTGGTGCTCCAGTGGAGCGTCCTAGAGGTGTTGGAGTTGGAAGCTTCAGCTCAGCTTCAGGTTTGAGTTCTTTTTTTTTTTTTTTTTTTTTTTTTTTTTTTTTTTTTTAGCCCCCCCCCTGTCTTCCTCTCTCCCTTTGTCCAATGTAGTTGTGAATTTTAATTTGTCAGTTCTGATTCAGTATCTGACTGTCACGGATGGCGCTATGGAATGGAGATGATTGGATCTGGTTCAGGATCAGGGATGGGCAGTTCTGATCCAGCATCTGCTTATACTGCTGTACAAACTAGAAACATCAGATCAGCTTCAGGTTTGACTTCTTTTGGTTTGTTTATATTAAGTTCTAGTTTATTTTTATTCCTTCTGCCAAAATTAAATTAGTATTTGCTTTTAATCCATTGTCATCTGTGAATTCTGAACTTTTGTTTTATTTTTTATTTTTTTCTCTTTCTTCCCCCTCGTCTTGTGTAGACTCACCTGTGCAGCACCAGGTGGTGGCGCTTTGGAATGGAGATGATGGATCTGGTTCAGGATCAGGGATGGGCAGTTCTGATCCACCATCTGGTTCTCTAGTGAATTATTCAAGTGTTTCTGCTGTACAAACTAGAAACTTCAGCTTTTTTTTTTATTTTTGGTCATCTCTTAACCTTGATCTGCTTTATATGAAAAGCTTTTATGTTTTAGGTCATTTGTAGCTTCTAAACCTCTATTCTTTAATTGTCTCATGTAGACTCGGCTGTGCAGCAGCACCAGATGGTGGTGCTATGGAATGAAGACTGGCTCTGCATCGGGTTCAGGATCAGGGATGGGCAGTTCTGATCCACCACTTTAAGAACCATCAGTATGGAGCTCTGGGTTCTTTCTGATGGTGTTGGATGCTGGTTCATATGTTCCTAAATAAAGAACCTTAACTGAGAACATGCTCATGTCTTTATTCTCTGAACATCTGATCTTTATGGTTTTGAATATGCTGAAGGTTTAAATGACGTGTCCTCAGACATATGATCTGAACACTGCTTTTGTGGAAGCACAGCAGACCTGGGGCTCTTTTTGGTCTGGTGGGGACCTAAAGGAGTTGATAAGGCTGTTTGTCTCTAGTTTATTGTCTCCACCTGTTGAGATGAACACTGAAGCTGCTTAAGTGCAGAATATGAAGAGTAATAACCTGATCTCTTTCAACTAAAAATAAAACACCCAAAAGCCTGGTATTAGCCTAAATAGCACCACCTGCAGGACCATCTGTCTTTACATCGCAGGGAAGTGATGATTCTAATTAAGAGTGAACTAGGAAAAAGTCCCACTTAACGAATATCTAATTTTAAGTACAGGAAAAAAGTGCTTCATTAATGAACTGAATGTATATTATAGTTGATGGAACATAAAGTTAATAAAAGCAGAACAAATCAAACTGTAATAGTTCTAAAAATAACCATTTAACTGAGAACAGTTGAAGTATTTTAAAGCACCTACCAAAGCGTTAATAGGTGTGAGTGAGGATGTGAGGATGTCATGGTTCAGAGATTTTTGTTTAAAGAAAATGTTTTATAAAACAAGGTCATAAAGATTTTTTTTATTACAATCTATATTCAATAACATGAAAAGATCTACATCTGAATGTCATCAAAACTCAGAGTTGTGTGTCTGTGTGATAAACTAACACACTCACGATGATCAATATTAAACCTGAATCATTTCAGTCTCAGTTACAGACTCTATAAACATAGTGATGTATAACTCTGCTGCTGCACCGAATCAGGTTCTGATCTGTAATTAGAAGTATTGTCCACCAGGTGGCAGCAGGAGGGCATGGGTATCTGATTGGCTGAATCAGAGTTAATGAGGTTCAGGTGAGGAGGTGCACCTGTGCAGGTATTTAACAGCGTCTTCTGAAGCTCTCTTGTATGTTCTCTGGTTCTCTGGTGATCATTCATCATGAGGTTCTTCTCCATGATCGTGATGGTCAGCCTCCTGTTGGTTCTCTTCTCTCACAGTGAGTTTATACACACAGGATTTGTCTTTGAGTTCATTCAAGTTGAGCTTCTCTAAACAATTCCCTTTGATTCACAGCCTCTGGTTTTCCAGTGGCGAGTCTGAGAGCTGCTGCACGAATTGGACCTTCAGATCAGGTCCCGAGTTCTTCTGTTTTTTTTTTTTTTTTTTTTTTTTTGAGTGTTAGTTTATTTTAATGTGTCAAAATTTAATTAGTTCCCCCCTCCCCCTGTCTTATTTAGACTCAGCTGTGCGTCAGCAACAGATGGTGCTATGGAATGGAGATGATGGCAGCTCTGGATCTGGTTCAGGATCAGGGATGGGTAGTTCTGATTCTCTAGTGAATTATCCAAGTGTTTCTGCTGTACAAACTAGAAACATCAGATCAGCTTCAGGTCTTTTTTTTTTTTATCTCTTGATCTGATTTATATAAATAAAGCTTTTGTATTGTAAGTCCTTTGTAGCTTCTGAACCTGTTTTTCTCTTGTCTCATCTAGACTCAGCTGTGCAGCAGCAACAGATGGTGGTGCTATGGAATGAAGGCTATGGCTCTGGATCTGGTTCAGGATCAGGGATGGGTGGTTCTGATCCACCACTTTAAGAACCTGATGGTTTTGGATTTAGCTGTTCCTAAATAAAGATCGTTGCTTGATATTTTTGTGTCGTGACTGTTTGATCTTTCTGATGAACCTTCTAATTAATTAAGACTTTGTACGTGTGAAGGTGTCGCAATGTGCAAAATAACTTGAACAGACATGCAGTGCAAGGGTTTAATTAAATCTGAATTACTCAAACAAATTAATTATTGAGCTCGGTAATAATTGTAAAAGAACCATGCGCACACCTGAAGCTGCATTAACTCTGAAACTCTACCTGGGCTAAACCATCTGAAAAGGGAGGGTTGTGTAAAAAACATTTCTTAAATTACAACTTGACCTACATTTTACACCCCTCCATAATGACATCAGCACATATACGAATTGTAGTGCTAGTAAACAATGTGTATAAGAAGAATCAAACATGGAAATTTAGTATTAAACGTTATGAATGTCATTCGAACCCCTCCCATTAAATCAAACTGACTTTCCCGCCAATAAAAGGCCGTTAAGAGCAGGACTCGTGTTTCCCACCCGGACCATAATCCTGGACGGACAAGCACGTGGGGAATGCCGATATGTGAGTTTTAATGTATGTTTTTAATCTGAATGTTAATTAATTGGCGCGCGTGCTGCTGAGTATCTCAATAACATCACGATTCTTTAAAAACAAGCAGGAATTTGAGTTAATAGAGTTTATAAAACGGGTAGTTCCGCTTCGTAAATCTGATTGGCTGAGCCGTTTGTCAAAACGTGACATCATTAACATGGAAATTAGCGCTTTACATTCGAATCAGTGCGTTAAATCCATACATTATTTTAAATTGTAACATACACATTAATATAAACAGACAGCACTAAACCTATTACGCTTTTTTTCTTCTAAAACATGTATTCTGTGATTTGCCACAAGGCGGCAGTATTTGATTGTTAGAGATGCGGACTAGATTATGTCGCGGAAGAGCAGATTATTTAAATTTGCACTGAATAAACGCATTTCTGAATCAAACCTTGTTTTTTTTTTATTATAATGTGTTTGTAAGTGTTTTATTAAAGTAATAAGACACTCGAGTTTGTGTTTTATTGTGAATAAATCACGGGAAAGAGCTGTAACTGTACGGGACCAATAGAATAAAATAAGATAATCGTTTATTGGTCCCACATCGGAGACGTTCACGTTCTCAGCAGCAAAGGGACAAAAATTAAGAAAGTTAAAAACATATATCTATTAAGAAAAGTACTTTAAAAATTTTATATATATATATAGTAAAAATAGAAATCAGTATTTACAAAATAAAATGCTCATTTAAGTACATGATATAGAATACAGAGAGAGGACAATAGAATAAAAAAAAACCTCTGAAAGACAACAGATTGTACAGCAACAAAGCGTTTATTACAAAAAATCATCAGCGTGTTCAGCAAAAATATATAACACCAGACATTTCCCCCTGATTTATTCAGAATGCTGCCACGCCCTCTTGTACTTTATTGCTTTAATACTTATGAATAATACAGGCTGGTTCTGGAATTCCCTGTTTGTGTCTAATTAGTAATTAAATGTCAATACCTGCTGATGTACATTTATCGACTAGTTACTAAGTTTAAACTATCTGAACTGCAGCATCGTTTAAATCTGCTGTACTAGAAATCTAATCTGCTGTATTAGACCTGAAAAAATTGGTTCTAGCTAAAAAACGGTAACACTGTTCATCTGTGCAGGGTCATCTGGTTATACTGCACTAATGGTGTTCTGCACTAATGACAGGCGTCATGAAGTTTTTAATTTATTTTAGAAGTTATGACTTTAATGAAGGAAATTCATGTCATGTTAGTGCATTCAGTGCATAACCTCGCCGAAACGTCACAGATTGAGATTAAAGCATACACACGTGATGTAAAGGTCTTTATTTATAGAAAACCAGAGCTACTGAAAAAAGCACAGAGAAAACAAATTCCCCAAAAATCAAATTTTCAAGGACATTTTTTTCTTCGAACATGTGGCTCACATCACTAGGAGGCCACCAGCACTGTTACCTCTCCTCTCAATGTTAACTGTTTACAATAACCAAACTCAGGGTTTACTTCATACCATTACTGAATGTTTATTCAAATCAAATCAAAATCAAATCAGGTTTATTTGTCACATCCGTAGATATACATGGTACAGCCAGCAGTGAAATTCTTTACTGACATCTTCACATAAGGTTAAATAAAAAAAAATATGTATGAACTATGTATTTACACTGTGCAATTTACATACACTTTTAAAAATTTAAAAAGAGAAACTGTACAATTATTGCTCTATAGCCGATGTCAACTAAAAATGGTTCTTATAAGTGTGTTGTGCGTATATGTGCAAGTAGTGCAGTGTTAAAAGTTGTCAGTGTTATGAAGGTGTTGAGGGTGGGATTATGTCCATCGCCGTTGGGAAGAAGCTCCTCCTCATCCTCTCTGCGTTTGCCTTCAGGAGACGAAAACGCCGTCCTGATGGCAACAGAGTGAAGAGCTTGTTGTCAGGATGACTGAGGTCTTCCACAATCTTTTTGGCTTTGGACCAGCACCGCTTCCTGTAGATGGTCTGGAGGTCTGGAAGTGCGACTCGGACGTTGTGTTCGGCCGAACGTACCGCCCTCTGTAGTTTATTATTGTTTACTGTACTGTGTATCGTCCTGTATTTATTGTGATCCTTGTGTTTGCACGCATGCACTTTATGTTGGTTGTGTAGTAGCTGTTATGTGTAGCACCTTGTTCCTGGGGAACGCCGTCTCGTTCCACATATACTGTACTTTATAATGTGGAATGGCAAATAAAATACTTGAAAATATTCAGTTTCACTTAGAAATGGAACCAAAGTCCTTGTTGTTGTGGAGGCAAAGGACACCACACAACTAAAATAACTTATTATAGACAGAGATATGATTTTCAGTGCATCACTCATTACCTGAATTATTATAATTAAAATGAAAACATCCACAAGTAATGGAACACATTTAAAGTTACGGGCTGCACGGTGGGGTAGTGGTTAACATGTTCTTCTTTCACTGCTGGAGAATTAGGTTTGAATCCCAGCCTGAGTTTGCATGTTCTCCCCGTGTCCACAGAATTTTCCTCCGCGTTCTCCAGTTTCCTCCTGAAGTCCAAAAACATGGATTCAAGGAGTAATGGTTCACCAATTTATTCCGAACTTCACAGAAAAATGTATTAGTGTTCAAATGAGGTTCTGATATGTAATAACACATATTGTCCACTGGGTGGCAGCAGAAGGCTGTGATTATCTGATTGGATTAATCAGAGTTAATGAGGTTCAGGTGAGGAGGTGCACCTGTGCAGGTATTTAACAGCGTCTTCTGAAGTTCTCTTGTATGTTCTCTGGTTCTCTGGTGATCATTCATCATGAGGTTCTTCTCCATGATAGTGATGTTCAGCCTCCTGCTGGTTCTCCGCTCTCACAGTGAGTTTATACACAGGTTTTATCTTTGACTTTCATTAATTTTTCAGTTTGTTAATTTATTTGCATAACTTTGGTTTACAGCGTCTGGGTCTCCAGTGGGTCCGAAACATCACTATTATCTTCATCACCATCACAGGGCCGTACGAGCTAGATCCATCACATCAGGTTTGAGTTCTTACCTTTAAAATGGGTTTTTTATTGTTAAATCTGTTTAAACTTTTGTAGTTTTTCTCATATCAATTCTACTGTTTAGTTTCAGCTTTCTGTTTGATACAGAATCGCAAACATATTTCCCAAAATAAACTCTGGTTTCTGTATTTATTATAACTGTTTAGACTCAGCTGTGCAGCAGCACCAGATGGTGGCGCTGTGGAATGGTGACGATGGTTCTGGTTCAGGATCAGGGATGGGCAGTTCTGATCCAGCATCTGATTCTCTAGTGAATTATCCAAGTGTTTCTGCTGTACAAACCAGAAATGTCAGATCAGCTTCAGGTTTGACTTCTTACTTTATTTTTTTTTTTTTTTTTTTTTTTTTTTTTTTTAACTTGTCACTTTACCTTTAGTCACAGATGCATTTCTTTAATTACAGAAACTGCAGTGTTTTCTGTCATTTGTAGCTTTATGTTCATATTGTCTTGTGATCTCAGCTGTGCAGCAGCACCAGATGGTGGCGCTGTGGAATGGAGATGATGGTTTTGGATCGGGTTCAGGATCAGGGATGGGCAGTTCTGATCCAGCACTTAAAGAACCATCAGTATGGAGCTCTGATTCAGTGTGAACGCTGGATGCTCTGATGGTGTTGGATGCTGGTTCATCTGTTCATAAATAAAGAACCTTCACTGAGAACATGTTCATGTCTTTATTCTGAGAGTCTGATTACCATGCTGTTAAGTTTAATGATGTGTGAAAGATCTAATCTGTGTTCTTTAGGTAGAACAATGGGTTCTCCGACTAAAGATTCACTTTAATGACATTATCTCTGTATCTAATCACAAGACGTAGTATGTTTAATAAACGACTTTCAGATCTTTATTTTGTGAGGAAACGGGAGAGAACATGCAAACCCCACACAGATGATGGCAGATTCTCCCTAAAAAACACTTTGTTGCTAAGAACAATGCAGTTAATGATCTTATTGACTTCAGGTCTTAATTATAATCTGATTTCAATTAAGTGACAAATCACACCCTTATAAATTACAGGAACATTTGTTAAAATAATTAAAAAGTGTTTTTCACCATTAATTGGTAACAGCTGAGGTCATAAAGACTGTGAAAGGAGAACCTACTAACTTTATACCAAACATCAAGAGCAACTTGTCAATCAGTTTAGACAATGTTCCTTATAAGAAACTATTTCTTTACTATCTACAAAATGAGTCAGAGAAATGTGTGTGTAATCTAAAGTAGAACCTCCTGCTGAACATTATCAATAATCTGTTAATAAATTTAATAAAGCTGTGATGAACTAACTCATGAACATTAAACCTGAATCATTTCAGTCTCAGTTACAGACTTTTGAACATAGTGATGTATTACTGTGCTGCTGCTGCATCAGGTTATTCTGTAATAACACGTGTTGTCCACTGGGTGGCAGTGGCACGACGCGAATCGCTGATTGGCTTAATCAGAGTTAATGAGGTTCAGGTGAGGAGGTGCACCTGTGCAGGTATTTAACAGCGTCTTCTGAAGCGCTCTTGTATGTTTTCTGGTGATCATTCATCATGAGGTTCTTCTCCATGATCATGATGTTCAGTCTCCTGCTGGTTCTCCTCTCTCACAGTGAGTTTGTACTCACACACGTTCTCATTATTCTTTTATCTAATTAAGACTAAACTATGTACTTACTTTTGGTTCACAGCATCTGGTTCTCCAGTGGATCATCAAAGATCTGATGCTGAGCAAACTAGAACCTTCAGATCAGCTTCAGGTTTGAGTTCTTCTGTTTTAATACTTAATTTTGTCTAGATCTTTTTTTTTTTTTTTTTTTTTTTTTTTTTCTTTTTTTTTCAGAGAAATTTAAACTTTCTTGTATATATTTATTTGAGATACCTACATTTATTTGAGAGGTTAATTTCTCATTACTCAGGCTTTACTTTTTAGACTCAGCTTTCTGTTTAAATACAGAAACTTGAACTTATTCATCGTGTGAAATGTTCTGAATGTGTGTTTGTTCCTCCTTACAATTATTTTTTTGGTTCTTGCAACTCTTTAGACTCAGCTGTGCAGCAGCACCAGATGGTGGCGCTATGGAATGGAGAAGATGGCTCTGGATCTGGTTCAGGATCAGGGATGGGCAGTTCTGCTTCTCTATTGAATTATCTAAGTGTTTCTGCTGAACAAACTAGAAACATCAGATCAGCTTCAGACTTACTTTCAGGTTTGACTTACTTTATTTACTGTCTCTTTACCTTGATCTGCTATATATATATATATATATATATATATATATATATATATATATATATATATATATATATATATATATATATATATATATATATATATATATATATAAAAATAGTGTTTATATTTTCAAGGTCATTTGTAGCTTCTGAACCTCTGTTTATTTTCCTTTTGTAGACTCGACTGTGCAGGAGCACCAGATGGTGGCGCTATGGAATGAGAACTATGGCTCTGGATCGGGTTCAGGATCAGGGATGGGCAGTTCTGATCCACCACTTTAAGAACCATCAGTGTGGAGCTCTGGGTTCTTTCTGATAATGTTGGATGCTGGTTCATCTGTTCCTAAATAAAGAACCTTGCTTGAACATGCTCATGTCTTTATTCTCTGAATGTCTGAACACCACGCTGTGAAGTTTATTAATGAGGTGCAAGTTCTAAACCTGCTGATGTAAGTTAAATGCAAACTAAATTAAGAACGATACTCAGACAAATTACGTTTAATAGACCTGACGGGTGATCTGAATTATGTGGAGAAAACAGAGGGAGAACATGCAAACTCCACAAAAGCATATCAGCCTTTCACTAATGAATGGAACCTTGCTGTTGAACAGAACCATGTGTACTGAACTGATTTGGTTATTGATAAGTTCTCACTGATCTCAATACCGAAGAAATATAAAACAAAAGTGAGTTTTACAACTAAATGTTTAATTGGTAACAGATGAGAAGGTTTAAACGGAGCACCTACCAAAGTGTAAGTTGTAAGTATGAATCATGGTTCACAAGTTTATACCAAACATCATGAGATCAAACTTCGTAATAAATTATTTTACCATCTACAGTTTAATGAAAAGAATCAGAGAACTCCGCGTGCAAAGATCTAATTAACGTTAAAGATCTTAATAACTCGATAATTAATATTAAACCTGAATCATTTCAATGTCAGTTACAGACTTTATAAACATAGTGATGTATTACTGTGCCGCTGAAACGCTCAATCAGGTTCTGTAATACGTTATGTCCACCAGGTGGCAGCAGCAGGACGCGGATATCTGATTGGATTAATCAAGGGTTAATGAGGTTCAGGTGAGCAGGTGCACCTGTGCAGGTATTTAACAGCGTCTTCTGAAGCTCTCTTGTATGTTCTCTGGTTCCCTGGTGATCATTCATCATGATATTCAGCCTCCTGCTGGTTCTCCTCTCTCACAGTGAGTTTATACGTGTGTACGTTCTCTTTGATTTTACTTTGGTTGAATTGCTTTGAACACTTGGTCTTGGTTTGCAGCATCTGGTTCTCCAGTGGATCATCAGAGAGCTGCTGCTGTACAAACTAGAACCTTCAGATCAGCTTCAGGTTCCATTCTTTCTGTCTTCAGTAGAATGCTTATTTAGCTCTGCTGGTTTAAATTTCCCTCGTTAGTTCTTCATGTTCACACTGCAGGAGATCATTCATCAGAGGGAGCGTCGTAGAACTCCTCCTCGCTGAAGGTACTAGAAGATGGAGATGTTCTCCTGGCGGGCAGCCTCTGCTTCAGGCGGTGATGTTCCGTCGCTAAGCTCTGCAGAGACTCGGACAGGATCTTATTCTTCTCAACTTCCTGCTCCAACTTCACGCTCCACCACTGCACGGGCGTTTAGAACATGATGTCATTAAAGGTTAAAGTGGAGAAGCGAAGGTTCTAACAATCTGGATTTTTAGATTTAGCATGTTCTCCTCTCCAGAGACAGAGTTTTCTTGTTCTACCCGCGTGTGGACGTCCACCCATGTCCAAACACATAGATTCAAGGTGAATTGACTACTCTAAGTTGCCAGTATATACTGTGAGTGTGTGCCTAGTGATGGATTGGTGTCCACTGTCCAGCACGTGGAATGTTCTCATGGATGGGCAATTGGGAACCCCTGCACCACCCAAGTCCCCATTAAAGGACCAAGTGGAAGATAATGAGATGCGATTATGCAGATTACAACCCAATATTCTGATAAATTAAGAAATCTCGACTTTGTTTTTTGAGAAGTTGTTGTCGTTCTGAGGCGTCTGTAAGGGGAACCTGCCGTACCTCCTCACGCTGGGACAGAAGGTCCACACAGTGTCTCAGTACGGAGCTGGTCTCGCTGCACAACTCACAGATCTCTCGGGCTTTGGAAAACTCGGGACCTACAGACACGAGGACAGACGGATGGACGAATCATCTACACAAATGACTCCTCACTGTTCATTTGATTAGATTTTTAATTATTTAAATGTAAAGTAAACCACAAACTAAGAGTCATGTGACATTTCCTCTTGAGTATAAACATTATGGAGAATACAGATATTAAATATTTAAATGATATTTCAGAGGAGACATCATGTGTCCATGCAGCACATTGAGTTCCACACAGGGTTTAGAACACGGAGAGCTCTTACTGTCATCACTGCCGTGTTGGATCATCGAGACATAACCCGCCACCTGAGACTCCAGTGTCCTCTGATAGCCTTCAGCTGCCTACATCAAAGGGACACTCATTTCTCCAGCGTTACACCTTGAAATGTTTCTAACGTATAAATTAAAACTTAAATCACAGCGGCACAAAAAGTGCTTCATTTAAATATCTTTAACCTTGACACGGTTGCTGGCATTGGCATCCTGACCAAACAACCTGTTGCCAAATCTAATACAATCCTCCGTCAACAATGAGAAGGTCCACACAGCCACACAGCCACAATCCCATAATAACCAAGATATTTACCTGAAGAGAGTGTGAGAGGGCGTCGCTGAGATTGGTTTCCTCCTCTCGAACCGCCTGCTCTGGTACGTTGCAGTTGTCCAACCCTCCACAGGTGGTGCTGTACGCAGCATGTTGCTCTATAGCGTCTAGCCATTTCTGCACACGCAGTACAATCAGACGCGTCTCTGATGTTCTGAGATTAATTTTTTCATTTATATTTATAATGACGTCAAGCCAACTTTTATTCAAATGCAGTAATTAAGACCTACACCATGATGCTACCACCATCACGCTTCACCGATGTGACGAGGTCTCTACGCTGGAACATTTTCTTCATCTACACATCATCAAGAAAATGTAAAGCAGTGGCTGTTTTTCCATGTTAACCCCGTTATGCACACCACTGTTGTTCCATGTTCTCCTGATAGTGAACTAATAAACATTGTTTAGTGTATTAGGGTGTATAGTGTATGTATATATATAGAGTGTATATATTAGGGCTGTTCAAGTGATCGTTCTAAATCAATCACCAACTCCAAATCAACAATGTTTACTTTTAAACACCCACAGCTTTACCTTACAGATGTTCTGTGGGTCCGCACATCTGGAGGATACTTTGAAGTGATGAACGCTGGAATCAGAGCACCGGAGTGTGAAAAAGTACCGATCCCAGACCTTCACCTGTCCGAAATCCACACAGGGTTTTGTTAAACATCAACCAAGTCACGTAATTATTGTGATGAGAACATAGAGTAATGAGTACGTACAAACCAAGCTTAAATCATCAGCAGATTCGGTTACTCACCACACACTGAACGTTCATAAGCAGCTTACAGCCCTGCCTCTGATCTCCATACGCTGCATCAGACCTGAGACAAACAACTGGGACGTTTCAGCCTGTCTGGCATCAACAATCACGCCACAGTTACTCTGATGATTATATGAACATCAGCTGAAGCTTCAGGCTTTTTTACACTGCTCTGTATAAACAATGTGAACAGGTTTTTATTAAGAGTGAGAATAACGAATTACGCACTTACTGTTTCAGGTACCAACTTAATGTTCCATTCTCCAAAACAACCCAGTACGCGTTCCAGCTCTGAAAATTCTTCTGTAGAGTGAAATGAGTCAGGGATTGTAAGATCTGATGTGTGATCATTTACAGAACTTCACTTTATAAATATAAAAGATAAAAAATATATATATTATATATTTTTATACATTATATATATATATATATATATATATATATATATATATATATGTGTGTGTGTGTGTGTGTGTGTGTGTGTGTGTGTGTGTGTGTGTGTGTGTAAAAAATGTATAAAAATATATAATATATAATATACATATGTTTTATCTTTTATATTATATAATAACGAAGTTTTCTTCTGGTTCACTCTGACTGTACCTTTGTGCACACAGCTGGTTATTATGCTAAATGTTTTTTGGCTATAAATAGTTAATAATGTCCAAAAAATATGCTAAAACGACTTTTAGTGGTTGTGAATGATTATATATGAAGGGACCTTGTAATAAATTGAATTAATTTAATTATAATTAGATCTTGAGATTTGCTTCGGCATTAAAAAACAATGACATTGTCGCCATCTGGTGGCTATAACTGGGAAATCATAGAACAAATGCCCGCCAAAAAAGTATAAACTCATTACAAATACAACTAATTAAAAACAAACACAACCAATTTAATTTAGAACTATGGAAATTGTTTAAAACAAAATAATTGAGAATATGTTCTCCACTTTGGTGGAGAAAATTAATTAAAGGGGAACAAAAAAGCCCCAAATTTGTGCAGACAATGAATACATTTTAATATAAAACGGACAAAATGCAATGATTAGTGAACTAAATGAATTTGAAGGTTTGAAGGTTTTGCAATTGCAAATACTTATAGAGAACATACCAAACTTCAGATTGCATTGAGAGTATGAAGCTCAGTGCTCGGTCACTGTGTCTCCACAGTCACGATGCATAATTTAAGGTAATATGTTTCTCCTCACCTTCCACAGAGGTCCAGCGAATTTCGGCGCGGTGCAGGAAATTAACTACAGAGCAGAAACACAGAGAGCAACTGAATGAGATCACGTGACTGAGGCCCGTACAGTCAGGGGTCAATCAGGGTATTGTTTTACATACAATAAACTCCTGATCAGAGGTCAGAACACATCTGCAAACATCTGTAACACTGAGCTTCTTATCAGAGTTAACCTCCCACTGAACATCACCCCCCCCCCCCCCCCGCCTCCCAAAACCAGGGGTTAATTACAACCAGGGGCTTCAAACAAAGGTCCAGATCAGACACTTACAGCGTTTATTAACCCTGCATTCTTCATCCTGACACTCAGAGGTTTAATGAGAATACGGTAATTATATGCAAATCTATTATAATTTATGTAAATAAGCTTTTGAAGATCTTACTGAACACCTTTACCTTTTCCTGTCTGGCCTCCAGGAAGAGTCTCATTTGATCGTCTTGTGCAACGTCCAACACACACTGACCTGTGACCCAGAACCATTACTTACACCAGTTATTGTATTATTGTATTTTATTTTTAGTTTTCTAACATAATTTAGTTAAAGGTGAAATCTAACGGGCTTTGAGAACTCTGATGTATTTGATACCTTTTTTATTCTTCGTTGTGAGACTGGCTCCTGCTTTAAGCAGTGCGTCCACACACTCTTTATGCCCCCTGCAGGCTGCAATGAGTAAAGGCGTGTTACCCTCTGAGTCCGTGCAGTCGACGTCAGGTGGCGCTGTTCTGCTGAGCTGATCGATCAGAACCATCACAGTCGCTTTATTAAGTTGCAGCAGTTAATTAACACGTTATAATGTGGGGGGGGGGGGGGGACCAAACACAAGGACATAAGAAGGGACGTTTAGACTTTAAGCAGAAAGGACGGGGGGGTGGGGGGGGGGCAGGGGGGGGTGTCCCCATGACCATTCCAAGAGAAAACCTTTTGGGCGCTGGCCAGATACACCCAGGACAGGGCACCATTCTATCGCTGGACACACACACTCTATATGGGGCAATTTAGAGCATTTAATTTACCTTGAACCCATGTTTTTGGACTGTGGGAGGAAACTTTATTAATTCGCAGCAGTTAATTAACATGTAAGAATGCGTTTTGGCGTTAAGGGGGGGGGGGGGGGGGGGGGGGGGGGGGGGGGGGGGGGGGGACACACCAAACCATCTGCGGTTTCCTCCCACAGTCCAAAGACATGGACTCAAGGTCAATTGAGTTCTCCAAATTGCCCCATATACTAGTTTGTGTGTGTGTGTGTGTCCTGTGATGGATTGCCCCCCTGTCCTGGGTGTATCTGCCCAGCACCCGAAACGTTCTCCCCTGGATGGGCATGGGGAACCCCCGCCCCCGCGACCCTAATAGAGGATAAAGCTGAAGATAATGAATGGATGAACAATGGCATCGCGGCGTCTCACCAGTTCCTCCACAGCGGTGCGGTGTCCTGCTCGTGTCTCCTGCAGAAGACGTTCCTGCGCCCTGCGCTGCTCCCGGCGCTCGGCGGCTGCGGCGACGTTAAAGACGTGAGAGGAAGCAAAATCAGTCGTCTCCAAACGAAACGTGGGACGCTCTGCGGAAAGCCCTTACCTTCCAGCATGGTAATGACTTCATCATCCTCCGTGAGGTCCCTGGGGGCCTGGGCAGATCCATTGAGCAGCGTGGCGCAGGCGCCGTATCGCAACAGCAACAGAACGACCTCCTGGGACAGGACGGGTGTCTCGTGAGACGACAGGACGGAAAGGAAGACGTGCGAAGGCTGATGATGAAAGCGAGACGTCGATGAGGACTACCTTTCTACCCGAGAGGGCCGCGACGTGGAGGGCCGTGTCCCCCGCTGCGTTCTGAGCGTCGACCCCGACGGCGGACTTTAAACAGAACAGAAGTGTGTTGTGATTTACATTTACAATTAATTATTTAGCAGACTCGGCGGCTTAGTGGTTTGGCATGTTCTCCTCTCAGCACTAGGGATTCCCGGTTCGAATCCCCATCTGGGTGAATCCCCATCATGTCCTCCCCGTGTCCGCGTGGGTTTCCTCCGGGTTCTCCGGTTTCCTCCCACAGTCCAAAAACATGGATCAAGTCAGTTGAGTTCTCCAAATTGCCCCATATAGAGTGTGTGTGTGAGTGAGTGTGTGTCCAGTGATAGATTGGCATCCTGTCCTGGGTGTATCTGCCCAGCGCCCGAAACGTTCTCGCCTGGATGGGCACCCCCCCCCATCAGGAGACGTGCTTTTAGTTGTTTTTTTAAGCTGCTTTTGGTTCTCTTTGCAGTTCTGGGAACCTCCGGCTCTCCTACCTTCAGCAGTTCCTCCACGACGTCCTTTTGTCCAAAATAACTGGCCAGATGGAGTGAAGTCCATCCACCCCGGGGCTTGGTTTGACCACCTGAAAACAAAATAAACCAACAATGAAATACATGAGCCAACGTTTGTGAACCATGCCCATTCAGGGGAACGTTTTGGGCGCCAATCCATCACTGGGCACACACTCACTCACACAGACACACTTTATATGGGGCAATTTGGAGAACATAGTTGACCTTCATCCATGGTTTTTGGAAATCACGACGAACCTGCAAATGATAAACAAAAAGGACCAATTAAAAAAAAAAAAAGTTTTCTTTCTTCCCAAAACCAGAACGACAAGAAGTCACCTGACCTGCACCCCCACAGCATCATCAGACCATATGGTGGTGGAAACAACAACAACAATGTGCAGAAATGAGAATAAAAACAACATGACAATCACACAGAGACTCAGCGTGGCGCCGTCGCCATCACCACAACTAGCTGCCCACACGCTGCCCGCACGCTGCCCACGGTCGGGTCGGGTTTGGTGGTGGTGCCCGTGGGCACAGGGCAAGGTCCATCAGGACGACAGGCTACACGGTTAATAAACATGTCTGCTGTAGGGTCGTCTTTTCCGTTATCTGTTGTCATGAACCGGTAGCATTGCGTTTTTTTAAAGTTTGGCGGACGTTACGGTCAATGTGTCACAGAAAGACAATCGCTGCTATAGTTAGCCGTCCACTTACTTTTGATCATAACATGTTCTGTTGGAAACAAAATCCTTAAAACTGGAAGAAAAAAAAATGGCACGCCACTTTGTCGTAGGTTTGGGGTTAAGGTACCAGCCTTGTGACCTGAAGGTCCCCGGTTTGATTCCCGGTCCCACCAAGTCCTCTGGCTTAAGTATCCTTGGGCAAGTCACCCTGGGTGCTCGGTACAGGGCTGCCCACCACCCCGGGCACCTGTAGTCTACTGTAAGGTTTGGGGCTTGCGGCCTGAAGGTCCCCGGATCGATACCCTGGCTTAAGTATCCTTGGTCAAATCACCCGGGCTTCCCACCACTAACGTAGTGTACTGCAAGTACGTTTATTTACATGTAACCAGTTGAAATAGCAATGCGCCAAAGTCAGACAGCACCGTATTGTTAAAGGGAAGTGAGCGACACCGATAGAATCACGTCGTTTTGACGGCGTGACACTAATTGAATTAAGCGACGCGGTGTTCAGATGGTTGTTAAATTTGTTTTACACTAACTTAACACAGTACTAACAATACCACACACACGCAGGAGTATCGGTCCCTCACCACGACCCACGGTGTTCTCCATCCCGCCCGCTTACAGCAGAGGTTCTCCGTATTTCCAACGAACACTTGAGTTTAAAGCGCAATTGAAAGTTGCTTTTCCAGGTCATCAGAACGCCCGTCTGGAGTAACAGGAGGGTTTCTAAAATAAGACGGTCACCTGACACCATGACCAGCTGCATACAGCATACAGTCCCCGCCTCAGCGGGTTCCGTCAGTGCAGCCACTAGAACCTTGGACGTTCCACTTCAGGTTCCTAATATTAAGCAGTTTGAGGGTTGGCCCATTTTTTTTTAAAAGAAAGTAATATTTTATGTATTCTAGGGATTCCCAAATTGCCCCATATAGAGTGTGTGTGTCCAGTGATAGATTGCCCCCCTGTCCTGTGTGTATCTGCCCAGCGCCCCAAACGTTCTCCCCTGGATGGACATGGGGAACCTTTCCCCCCGTGACCCTAATAACAAGAACTCTGCTTTATGGACAGAGTTGGGAAGATGGTTCCACGGGAACGACGGAGAGACGGATCGTTCTGCCCCCTCGCCCCTCGGTTCAGTGATGTCACGGCGCTCGTTTGTGGTCAGATGGACGTTCATGCTGTTTAAATCATCCAGACTGGGTTCTCTCTCCTCTGTCCTCTCGCTTCATCAAGAGCCTTCAGATAAGAGCTGCACCGGGGCGCCACGCCGCTCCCTTTTGATTGAGAGATTGTCCTCCGAGGGCCGTTCAAGAGCTCTCTTTTCTCTAATAGGATAAAAAAACAAGCTCTGCCACTTGACGTGATGGCTGTTTGAAGCTAATACGAAGATCCGCTGTCCGTCACGACCTGCCATCACTGCACCCTGTATGCAAACTCCAGAAAAACATATTAGAAACACTATTCCAGTACTGGATGAGGCTCATTCGTCCGTCTTGTCCACCTCATCGCTGAGAACATCGTTCATTCTGACGTGCTGTTTTTTTTTCCCCACACATTTGTTCTTGCTCTACTGTACCATTTTGAGTAGCTATAAAAACTGATGATGAGGATGAGCCGTTTCACCAAAACTATAACCTGCCCATCAGGTACCAACAATCATGCCAATGTTACCTCCTCCATTTTCTCTCATTTTGATGGTTTCATGATTTTCTACAATGAATTGCTGCCAGAAAACAAAAATAGTTGGCGTATGTACCTCAGTGTTTGTGTGTTATCGCTGCGGGATGTGTTGACGATTAAGGTTTGGGCCCCTGAAGAGGGAGGGGACATAAAGGATCCACATGGAGGATGCTGTTGTTCAAACTCCAACCATCATTTTTATTCATCCATCTTTATCCCTTGCTAGGGTAGCGGGGTGGGGGTGGGGAGTTCCCCATGCCCATCCAGGGGAGAACGTTTTGGGCACTGGGCAGATACACCCAGGCCAGGACGCCAATCAATCACTGGGCACACACTCACTCACACAGACACACTCTATATGGGGCAATTTGGAGAACTCAAATGACTTGATCCATGTTTTTGAACTGTGGTAGGAAACCGGAGAACCCGGAGGAAACCCACGCGGACACAGGGAGAACATGGACACTCCACCCTGATTGGGATTGGAACCGGGAATCCCTAGCGCTGAGAGGAGAACATGCTAAACCACTAAGCCACCATCATTTTTAATGATTCTTAAAAGTTTTCTATTTAAACAACACGTGTGTGTGTGTGTGTGTGTGTGTGTGTGTGTGTGTGTGCAAAAAAGAAAGGAGTTTGCCCCACTATGGACTTTTTGCTCAGAGTGATGGGATAGGCTTCTGCACCTCCAACAGCCCTAATTATATGTCATTACGACGAAACATAAAGAAAACGCAACAACAAAGGCAGATCAGGTTGCCGAACCAGCAGACGCCAACTTGCATCGCCCCCTGCGGTTCCCATGGTGACTGAATGCGCGAATCAAAAGGTGTCCTCGGTAAGTTCTCTAAGAAGACGGATTTCAGAGTGCGTCTGTGGAGCATTTTGATGAGGGACACTGATTAGGAACAGGCTTGGTTTGATGACATCACGGCTCCCCTCGCTCAGTCGGACTTCGTTAACGTTTCTGGTGAAAATAATTAGTACGTGTCTCGTACATCCGGCCACACGAGGGACACGTGCGGGACCCCGGCGCTAACGAGCATGGCGGCTTTGCTGAGCGGGACGGTCATCTTATTAGGTCTTTTTCCCCAAAAAGCTCTGGCTGTGTGTGAACAACGTAATGAGGGTCATCACTCGTCATTCTGCAGAGGACTTAAAAGACCCCGCTGATAACGCGCCGCTATTAAGTCCTGACCGCAGTCTGTGTGCAGAATAACAATGTTCCAATAACAAAGTTTATACAGCGCACATCAAAGAATCCGTCCATCTCTTTAGTTTTAGGACTTTTTTTATATTTTATAACTAAAAACTCAGACTGTAAGATGTAAAGATTTTAAAGGACCTTTTTGTAAGTGCTACATATTCAAATGAAGTTTAATAATTTAATTCATTTATCTATACATTATTTGTCCTCTACTAGGGTTGCGGGGGAGGGGGAGTTCACCATGCTCATCCAGGGGAGAACGTCTCGGACGCTGGGCAGATACACCCAGGACGGGGGGGCAATATTTCACTGGGCACACACTCACTCACACAGACACACTCTATATGGGGCAATTTGGACAACTCAATTGACTTGATCCATGTTTTTGTACTGTGGGAGGAAACCGGAGAACCCGGAGGAAACCCACGCGGACACGGGGAGGACATGGAGACTCCACCCAGATGGGGATTCGAACCGGGAATCCCTAGTGCTGAGAGGAGAACATGCCAAACCACTAAGCCACCGTGCTGCCACAGTGTAAATCCAGTGAAATTGAAATACTCGTCAATGTTAGAACCAAAAAAAAGACATTTTTGAACCGTTTCCATTCCGGATGTGAGGTTTCCGTGGTCACCGGGGGTCGATCATGTTAATGAGCTTAGCAATTATCACACTTCTTTAACATTACACCCCGATGTTTAATCCCTTTCGAATGGCACCATAATGAGGACACGCCAATCTCGGCGGGAAAAGTGGAGATAGAAACCTCGGCAGAGCGAGAGAGAGAGCGAGTGAGAGAGCGAGAGAGCGAGAGAGAGAGCGAGTGAGAGAGCGAGAGAGCGAGAGAGAGAGCGAGTGAGAGAGCGAGAGAGCGAGTGAGAGAGCGAGAGAGCGAGAACACTCTGGACAAGAGGAGCAGATTACTATAATAGCCTTCGTTAAAATTCCGTCAGGGAATCAGGCCTCCTCACGTATTCAATACACTATCAGATTAAAGTCGAGGGTCAGGATAAAATTAGCCGGTTATAAAATAAAACAGCCAATCCCAGCGGCGTCGCAGAATAATCACCGCCAGCCCCCGAGACCCCCTCGACGTCGACCTGCGTTTCGGAGGAAGCGCCGGGTCACGTGACGAGGGACGGGGCGATCACCGAGCCGGTTTTATTTACAGAGACGCAACGCAAACGGCTGCCAAACCCGTTTCACGCTCCTGTTGGGATTCTCGCGTGTAAATATAAACTCTGTTGACATTATTAACAAAATTCATTCTGTTAGCCAGTTTTCCCCTTAGTCATCGTCGTCTTAACGACAGTGACCTACATACAAGCATTAATTCATACCATTAACGATCTAACTAACGAATAGGGTGGCACGGCCCAAGGTTTTGGGTCCAATTGCTGTTCATAGGAACCTTATGTATCTATTATACAGATTAGATTAGATTTTTAGTAGTAAAAAAAATAATAATACATAATAGAGTCGGGTGACGCTGCAGCCGTAAAAGGTAAAATAAACTAACCTGGCCACTAGGGGGAGTAAACGAACAAAGACGTGACCACAGAGAGGCGGAAGAGGATATAAAGCAAGGCATTTTGTTTAGGTTTGGGTTCAGCCCGAGGGAAAGCACGCACAAAGGTCCGAACTGATATTAAGGGATTGTTCGTTAGCCACGAAGATCACGGTGGCGTGATAATTAAGCTCCACCTGCAGCCAATCATATCAGGTTACAAACTGTTAAGGGGCGTGGCCAGCCCTTAGGTAGTAGTTGCTCATTTTTTGCGTATACAGCGCAATGCCTCGTTTCCGTGTTGTCCACGTCTTTTACGTTTTATTCGTGCTGGTGGTTGAATGTGAAAAGTGGGAGGAGCAAACTACAAAGGGGTTCCGCCTAGCTGTGAACATTGTAACATCGTAGGCCGAGCATCACTCGCTGAGTAGCGGTGCACAGGACGCTGCCCAAATTATGCAGCCGCCTTGTCATACACGTTACACAGTGCTAGCGGTACCCGACCTCGTATTGTTTTTGACTGACAAACACGCAAGCTTTGATCTCGCAGGTAGTTTTTTTTTTCTTGAATTAATTAACGCCTTAACGTTAACCTTCACGTCTAATAGTAATTATAAACACTCATCATTAAGCAGACTTCCCCCAGTGCATTTCCTCTCTGCTCTGATGACGGCGGTGTGGTTTAAAATATTAAAACGCAGAGTTTAGATAAATAATAGAGAAACGATGGGCGTGGTCGAGCGAACGCAGGGAGACAGTGACATTTAGCCATAAGCAACAAGCGCAAAACATTGTCACTGCCCTTAAATTTAATTACGATCAGCGGCGGCAGACCACCAAGAGAGGAGACAAAATGTCAGCACCTCGATCTGCGCCGGGGGGGGCGCCGGGGGGGGGTTCCTCCCGCCGGCACCGAGGCATACCCAGGAACTATGGCTGTGTCTCATTAACGCATCAATCTAGAAGCGCTGAAGTTACGCTCGCCATCATCGCCACGCTGTAAATTATGCACGGCCTCACATTAGTGCCCACGTCAACCAATCAGCGGGACTTATTTGCTTTGCCCACTGGCTTCTGATTTAACGTAGCGTTTAACGAGCGATTTAACCACCGACTTCATTTAATAATCGAACCAAAAAAATAAATAAAACATGTGACATTCACACAAATGAACTAAAGATCCAGATTTAATAACCTAACACAGAAATGTTACACCCATTAACAGGATAAGAGGGGATGTGTCTGACACACACACTTGTCCAACATCCAATCAGAATGAGGGGCGTGGTCAGAGCAGACTGCTGTATGTTTCAACTCACACAGTTCACAGACACTCTGGAGCATCAGGGCAACTTTTACCAGAATATTAATACCACACACAGTTTGGTATTCTGTAGTTCATCAGAGTGTAACAGAAATACGATAATAAACCTACATTACTAATTATAAAGATCATTAGAGAGTTTAAAGATAAAGTAATGTGTAATGTAAAATGTTTGCTTTCTTTTGGAATAGGCAAGTTTTAAAGAATAACATGGTGTTCTATGGGACACAGTGGCTTAGTGGTTAGCCTGTTCTCCTCACAGTCCTGGGGATCCATGTTTGAATCCCGATCTGGGTGGAGTTCGCATGTTCTACCCTATGTCCATGTGGGTTTCCTCCGGGTTCTCCGGTTTCCTTCTACTGTCCAAAAAACATGGATTTAAGGTAAATTAAATGCTCTGAATTGCCCCATATAGAGTGTGTGTGTGTGTGATTGAGGGTGTTCCCACTGATAGATTGGCGACTCAAACGTTCTCCCCTGCGACTCTAGTAGAGGATTAAGTGGAAAATAATGAATGAATGACTGAAATTCGATCATTGTGTTCTATTTCTTGTAGAACCCAACGATAGTCCTCATCTAATACTTAGTTCTAGTACAAGGTTCTGTTATTGTATGAAAGTACCATTTCATGTTTTTTGTAAATTGGTTCTAGAGTATATAGTAGAATATCATTTTTTTTAAAATTTGTGTTAAACATGTATAACGTTTTTAATAACATTTATATTTCACGCCGTGTCCACACACTTTGGGTCCTACAGTATGGACAGCGCTCTGTAACTGAGCCGGTCATTAGATCTCCCATTTAAAGAGCGTTTGTCTCCATTGTTGGGTTCTTGGTGGAGACAGACCTTTGGGTGGCCGGTGTTTTACCCGATGACACTCGTATGAGCTTAAGGTTATCACATGATCAGTCAGAAACACCCGCAGAGATTTAAATGTCAGGGACTATCTCACCAATCAGCTGAACCCATCCGGGCGCTCCGATAAATCCCGAAAGGTCTTTGAGATTAGAACCGATCCAGCCGCTCGGACGTCTGTCCACCGAGCTGGACGAAGGAGGACGTTCCAAAGTCCATGAGAGATACACTCACAGTTATAATGAGTTCGGTTTTGTGTTGTTACAGCAAGTTGCAGGTAGGGGGCAACATTTTCATCTCAGAGCAGCTGAGCCTCGGTCCTCACAAGCTCGCGTTCCACAACGACTAACGTTCATATAAGAGGGTTGTTTTGCTTTTATTGGTTTAGATTTATTAATAGACAGATAGATTTTATTACATTTATTGTTAATTGTGATAAATAAATAAATTAATTAATTAATTAAATAAAATAATAAATAAATCTTGGGTTCAATCCTCAAATTCACAAAGTTGTTGACAACTTAAAAAAAGATGATGATTATAATAATTAAAGGTGATTTATTGTGTAGTATTTTATTATGTGTTATTTCACCTAGGGCGGCATGCTGGCTTAGGCTTAGTGGTTTAGCATGTTCTCCTCTCAGTGCTGAAGATCCAGGTTTGAATCCCCAATCTGGGTGGAGTTTCTATGTTCTCCCCGTGTATGCGTGGGTTTCCTCTGGGTTCTCCGGTTTCCTCCCACAGTCTAAAAACATGGATTCAAGGTCAATTGAATAGTCTAAATTGCCCCATATAGAGTGTGTTTGTGTGTGCCCAGTGATAGATTGGCATCCTGTCCTGGGTGTATCTGCCCCGGTCCAGAAACGTTCTCCTTTAAATGGGCATGTGGACCCCCACACCCAAGACCCTAGTATAGAGTTAGTCATAAGATAATTAATCAATTAATTAATTATTTACATAAGACAGCAACCACAGTGCCACCGTGTGTCAGCGTCTCAATCAGCCAATAATAGGTGACGTTGCTGGATTGTGACTGTCGGAACTGCTGAGAGTCAAACACTGGACTCCCCCGTCCGTCTGTCAGAACCGGGGCGAGCTGAATCCCGGCGCCCACACCCCTGAGCTGTGACGCCCGGACCTCCGAATCAAATCAAACACTATTAGCTGGTTTCCTGTGATCCTCGTTCTAATTATAATCACATCTGATGGAATATTGACTCTGAGTGATTACAATATTCATGTACACTGTCCTTGTAAATCCAAAGTTAATGAGTTTATTCAAATCCGCTCGCCGTTTTTAAGCCATCACATAAGAGTGAGCTTCGATTTTGTAAGTGTTTCAGCAGAATCGGCGACATGTGTGTTGTTTCAGCTTCAAAACTCAGAGCTTATACTTATAATCATAAAAATAATCATAATAATAATCCCACGGTATAAAGACATTAAAAAACCTTCCTGTTTGGAGTAACACCCTAATTCTAACTGCTACCATATGAACATGGAACACTTCTGGACAAAATATGGCCCCCTGCTGGCAAACTTCATATGAGCAAAAGGTTGGCCCTCATAAGAAATCTTTTGATTTGGACGACATGTCCCCCAAACACACGAGGATGATGTTGGTCAGACTGCTGCTACACACACACATGGGCCATAAGTGGCCCCCACATATAAACACTCATGTGGCCCACATGTCCCAAAACACACATCTGGTTCACGTCTAACATTACATTCAGAAAGAAACTTACAAAGGGAAAACAGGGTTGGTACAGCGCCCCCTGGAGCAATGAGGGTTAAGGGTCTTGCTCAAGGAGCCACATTGGTGGACCTGGGATTTGAACCCACAACCTTCAGACTGACAACCCAACACCCGAACCAACCATGTAAGACATCTGGCATTGCGATCTACATGAAAATATTTGGCAGATCCAAATTTTGGACAGCAATACGGCTTTGTGCCATCAAAGCACCATCGTCGTGCCAAGTGGGCCAGGTGAAAACGGGAGTTGTGGGCCAGAGAAATTTTGCTCTCTAGGTTTGTTTTTGGCGGGTGGGTCATCACAGCATTGACCCTCCAATGGGAATGTAAGACTTTTATACCGTCAACGACTCTATTCTTGATGCGTTATCGTTCCGGCACGCGCTTCCGATAAACACGGCGTATTCCGCATCATACAAACATTTCCCGGTCGGAGTCTCCAGAGCTATTTTGGAGGGAGCCATTCAGAATTATATCAACATGAATAATTGCCAGTCAGCCTATGAGCAAATTACTATGCCAAACAAATATGACAAACATAAGATTAGACGAGTCTTGCGGGCGACGTGAGTGGCAGTTCCTCCGTTAAATACATTCTGTTGATGACAGAAGCGTTTGAAGGATGAGGCGACGGGATGGCGCTGACAGAAAGGTTACGGTGACTCAGATAATTACTCTGTACAATCGCGGTGAGCAGAGTCGCAGCATGAGCAACGCGGCCAACCTCAACACGGGTTCCGAGGCAAAGAACCCTCCACGTTCGCTACGGTGCTGCCGATATTAAAAGAAATCATCAGATAGCGTACAGTATCTGGGTCTCTAAGCTGTGGATGAGTTAGAATGCAGAACATGTGTTGGTTATATATAGAACCCCTCGTTGTCCTTAAACGGTTAAAATCCAGAACGCCATCCCAAAACAATAGGCATTAATATGAATTCGGTTCTGTTCATGCATAAATGATGTTCCGCACTCCCAGACCTCGTCTCTGAAACAAAACAAGCTTGCATTCGGTATTCCAGTTCATCCCAGAGGTGCAGAGTGTGTTTAGGGTAAAGCCTTATTGAAGGCAAATTGAATATCCTCCAGTTCTTTAAAATCATCAAGGACTCAAGGTGCAAATGTAACGCAGCGGTTCTAAAGAGGTAGAGGTAGAACGTTCCAAACCCCGCGGTGAACATAGATCAGAGAAATATGTTAAACAAGACATTAGAATTAAAATTGAGATAATTCAAAATGTTTATAGCAGGTATCTTGCGGATCCTAAAAACCTAAAAGTGGCGACACGTTGGCGAACGTGTTTGGCACGTTCTCCTTTCCACGTTCTCCCCATGTCCACGTGGGTTTCCTACAGGTTCTCCGGTTTCCTTCCACAGTCTAAAAACATGGACTCAAGGTGAATTGAATGCTCTCAATTGCCCCATATACAGTTTGTCTGTGTGAGTGAGTGTGCACAGCGATAGAGCACCTAAAACGTTCTCCCTTGGATAGGCATGGAGAACCACACCCCCCCCCCCCCCCCCCCCCCCCCCCCCCCCGCGACCCCAGTAGAGGATTGAGCAGAAGATTATGACTAAATGAATATATGATAGTATTTATATCAGGTACTTCGCAGTGGCTTAGTGGTTGGCATGTTCTCCTCTTAGTCCTGGGGATCCAGGTATTTATTTATTTATTAAAGTAATCGTAATGTTCTGTTCCCCGTTTGCAGATAGCGCTGGGACAGGTTTATTTAATGTCTAAATATATGTGATTGTGTTTAAAGGGGAGCAGGTGTGCTCGGAGGCACCGGTTCCAGATCCTTTGCCGTGGAACAGATGTTCTCCTTCATGTCACCGAATGAACCTGGACTGTTCCAAACATCTCAGAGTGAGAGCGTTAAACGCAGAACGTTATCGTTACAGAATAATTAAAATACAGAGCGTCGTCTCTCGTCCCCCCCCCCCCCCCCGTGTTTAAATTTAAATCAGGGACGGAACATGCGGCCGAACCCAAGGTCAGATTCATAACGGGTCACGTTTATCAGATAGCGTCGCTGCAGCAGTGACTTTAAATCAGGACTGCGGTATTCGTCCATCCAGCTGGAACAAAAGGTCCAACTGCGACGGAAAAAAGAAGGAAACTTGAAGGAAACTTTCAGTTTTTTTGTTTTTTTATTGAAATTAAATTAAAATCTCAAAGTCTTACACCATATAATTATTTACATTTATATCTAACTTCCCTTTCACCTCACATCAGCCCATACTAAAACATCTAAAGGGCCGGGTGTGGCCCCCGGGCCAAAGACCGTACTGTAGTACAAAACTGAGGTGTTTGATTTGGTCAAGAAATATTATTAAAGGTTATTAAATTTATATAAAACATGCAGGAACATAAAGCGGGTATGAACGACTCTCCCTACGTTTTGTTCTTTTCTTTGTTCGGTACGTCTTTTCGTTTGGTACGTTTCTTTGTTTGGTATGTTACTTTATTCGGTGTGTCTCTATGTTTTGTTCTTTTCTTTGTTTGGTACGTCTTTTCGTTTGGTATGTTTCTTTTTTTTGGTATGTCTCTACGTTTGGTTCGTCTCTACATTTGGAACGTTCCTTTATTCGGTGCGTCCCTACGTTTTGTTCTTTTCTTTGTTCGGTACGTCTTTTCGTTTGGTACGTTTCTTTGTTTGATGTGTTACTTTATTTGCTGCGTCTCTAAATTTAATACGTTTCTTGATTCGCTGCGTCTCTTCGTCTCCACACTCATTGTTTATTCCATCAGCCTCGTTTTGCGCATACATACACAAGTAAATGTCCACAATTACAGACTGCAATCCATCTGTTCCTGTGTTTCCGGCGTTCCTCTGGAGAACATCTCCGTATGTGAGTCTAAATGGTGGAGCCAGCGGCGGGAACATCGCTCCTAATGAAGCTTTTATTAAACGCCGCTCTCGGGAGTTAGATAAAGCAGATAATACTCCAGTCATACGAGTTCGGCTTTATACAATAAAATAGAGACGTCGCAGCGATGCTCACAGTCTGCAAACTCAAGGTGACCCCCGGCTTTGAGGATCTGCATGAAGATGATCCCACCCATCGTCACAATCAGGAACCTTCTGAAGGTCTGAACCATCACATATTCAGAACTACAAAGTCTATCCCCTAAAGAAGGGGCGTTCTCATGGGGAACCATCTGAAACAAACGAGGCTTTACGCTCCTAAGACCCTTAAACCATCTGCTTGGTTCAAAGCCATGGCCACTGAGCCACCATCACGTCTTTTCGAATTTTCTAAAGGACGCTGTGTATTACATGTTCTCGTTGGGTTCTTCATGGATTACTGTAATTTGTTACGTCACTTCACGTTCCTAAAAATAACCACTATTATTGTAACAGCTTTACTCTCATCGCGTTCCCATAGAAATCAAACGCTGCTGTTTAAGGGTTCCTTTATTTTTATTAAAACGAAGGTCCACTGATTACTGCCGACTGACGAGCTTTCAGCATGTGCTGGGATGTTCTTACAACGTTCTCCAACACCACAAGCTCAGTGGTTTACACCAGAACGTATCTCATATATAAAAAATTAATACTAAAATCAATTAATGTTGGATGAACAAATGACATCATGGGTAACTTTTGCTTATTTATCCATCCATTCATTATCTTCCTCTTTATCCTCTATTAGGGTCACGGGGGGGGGGGTTCCCCATGCCCATCCAGGGGAGAACGTCTCGGGCACTGGGAAGATACACCCAGGACAGGGGGGCAATCCATCGCTGGGCACACACTCACTCACACATACACACTCTATATGGGGCAATTTGGAGAACTCAATTGACTTGATCCATGTTTTTTGGACTGTGGGTGGAAACCGGAGAACCTGGAGGAAACCTACACGGACACGGGGAGAACATGCAAACTCCACCCAGATGGGGATTTGAACCGGGCTGAGAATCCCTAGCGCTGAGAGGAGAACATGCCAACCACTAAGCCACTGTGCCGCCCTCTAAATAATCAATTTAATTAGTTTGAGTTCAAATTAATTGCTGTAACCAGTAAATCCGTTGCGTAATCGAGTATGTAGTAACCACCTAAACTGTGATGTGATGCGTCGCCATGGCGCCAACGTAATTATGATGTCATAAACGCCTGTGCAGGGCGTCTCCGTGGTGCACACGGTGCACCTCCTGCTTTTGGCCGCCGCCGTTCTTTATTCTAAACATTTATTTGACGGGGCGGACGTTCCGTTTCTCTGGAAATCCTCGTGTTCGTCTCGGTCTGGACGCGGAACTGAAATCTTAAAGCTCGTCCACTGCCGTCCCGCAGACCTGCATGGACGTACGTGATCGGATTCATTACACGCTGTCGGATAAGAGTCACGTTTATTGTGATCGCTCCGCCCGCCAATGCCGGGTAAATATTCCGCCCCATTATGATTGCCCCCAGGTCCAATTCAAACACAGTTGCCATCAAGGTCACAGAACCGGGGACCACCTGTGACGAGACCATCTGTTCCTCACTGAATCCGTAACCATTTCATTCTGGCGTCCCTCTGGAATCGGCACAAGGACGGCGCCAAACGAACTTCACGTGGTTCCTCGGAAAACAACAGGAATCGATTGGATGGGCTTCGTTTCTTAGGTCTTGTCAAGCCTCTTGTTAACACTTTGGGGAAGGCCCGGTTCTCTTTCAGCGTGGCACAAAAGCAGAGGAACCACAGTCCTTAGTGTGGACTGATCGATCGATCCCTTACAAACTGAGCTCTGCTACTGAAGCCTCTGGATTAATCTGGAAGCTCAGAAGACTTTCTGAAGTGACCGTCCTGAAGGATTCTTTTTGTTTTTGACTTTTTGTTTTTATCTTCATAATATGTTCGTCTACCTCAGAATTTTAATTAGCATTGAACCTTTACCGGCAGCACGGTGGTTTAGTGGTTAGTATGTTCTCCTCTCAGCACTAGGGATTCCCAGTTCGAATCCCCATCTGGGTGGAGTTTCCATGTCCTCCCCGTGTCCGCGTGGGTTTCCTCCGGGTTCTCCGGTTTCCTTCCACAGTCCAAAAACATGGATCAAGTCAATTGAGTTCTCCAAACTGCCCGGCGCCGAGGAACACCCCCCCCCCCCCCCCCCCCCCGCGACCCTAATATAGGATAAAGCAGATGATAACCGCCAACCACCCTGAATGAATGAATGAATGAACCTTTACTTTGATGTACATGCCGAATTACTCGGACGTCCACAGCTGAAGGACATCGCATCATTGGTTGGACCTCAACACCATCGCAGCTTTAACAACTTCACTCCTCAAGGAGGACCTTCTACAAGATTTTGGAGAGGGTCGGTGGAAATTATCTAAAACAAAAACATTTGAAAGTTCAGAACCCAACGATGATGAAGGAGATGCTCTGGCTCACAATCTCTGTTCTAATTCATTCCAAAGGTGTTGGATGGAGTTGAGGTCAGGGATCTGCATGTCAAGTTCTACCACACCAACCCCACCCCACCCCACCCCACCTTCACACCCATAAGAGTGATGCTATGGCTACAACAGAGGGGCTATTGAAATCTGTGATGTCATAAAATCACCTGCAAGTGTAATGTATAGGTGTTCCACACCTTAGAACCCATCCATCACCTTTTTTTCTCTAATAGGGTCCCATGGGCCCCATCCCCATCCCCATCCCCATCCAGGGCGCTGGGCAGACACACCCAGGACAGGGCACCAATCTATCACTGGGCACACACTCACTCACACAGACACACTCTATATGGGGCAATTTGGAGAACTCAATTGACCTTTATCCATGTTTTTGTACTGTGGGAGGAAACCGGAGAACCCGGAGGAAACCCACGCGGCCACGGGGAGAACATGCAAACTCCACCCAGATGGGGATTCGAACCGGGAATCCCTAGTGCTGAGAGGAGAAAATCTGGAACCTGTTGAAACTTCTGCAGCTGTACACTGAATATTAGATCATTAAAAATTGGAGATATTTAAAATATAGTTTTTGCAACGTCATCACGGTCTACAGGCTTTTTTTTTTTTTTTTTTTCATTTGACAAATAATGCGCCTCCCCTCCCTCCCCTCCCTCCCCTCCTCTGTGTGACAGAATCAGGCTTCATAAATCCTGTACAAATGATGAGGGGGTAATTGGGGAGGGTAATTGGGAGAGTCCATGAGCACTGAGGTACTTCACATCATTATAAGGCACAAATTAAGTGGATTCATTAATAAAAATAAATAAATAAATAAAAATTAAAAAGGCATTTCTGTGTTTAGAACAGATCCAGAATCAGTTCAGAGGTCAGCTGTCAGTCCTCCCGCGCGACTCAGAATCACGATCTGGAATAATAAGGCGAGATAACTGATCGCTGAGCCAAGGGGCGTGCACGTGAACGCCGGGACGGGCGGGCGGGCAGGACGCGGGTCAGAGAGCTGGGGGACCCGGGGGGGGGGGGGGGGGCTGCTGGACGGGAACGTGAGCCGGATCGAACCCGGTGCGCCGGAGATATGCGTGCGGTGGCTGGGGTGGGGCGGGGGGGGGGGGGTAGAGAGAGAATGAGAGAGAGAGAGTGAGATAGTGTGTGTGAGAGAGAGAGAGACAGAGAGAGAGCGAGTGTGTGAGAGAGAGAGTGTGTGTGTGTGTGTGTGTGTGAGAGAGAGAGTGTGTGAGAGAGAGTGAGAGAGAGAGTGAGTGTGTGAGAGAGAGAGTGAGTGTGTGAGAGAGAGAGAGAGTGAGTGTGAGAGAGAGAGTGAGTGAGAGAGAGTGTGTGAGAGAGAGCGAGAGAGAGAGTGTGAGAGAGAGAGTGAGTGTGAGAGAGAGAGAGTGAGTGTGAGAGAGAGAGCGTGAGAGAGAGAGTGAGTGAGTGAGTGAGTGTGAGAGAGAGAGAGAGAGAGAGTGTGTATGAGAGAGTGAGTGTGTGAGAGCGAGAGAGTGAGTGTGTGAGAGAGAGAGAGAGTGAGTGTGAGAGAGAGAGAGTGAGAGAGAGTGAGTGTGAGAGAGAGAGCGTGAGAGAGAGAGTGAGAGAGTGTGTGTGAGAGAGAGAGAGAGAGAGAGTGTGTGTGTGAGAGAGAGAGTGAGAGAGAGAGTGAGTGTGTGAGAGAGAGAGAGTGAGAGAGAGTGAGTGTGAGAGAGAGAGAGAGTGAGTGTGAGAGAGTGAGTGTGTGAGAGAGAGAGAGAGAGAGTGAGTGAGTGTGAGAGAGAGAGAGAGTGAGAGAGAGTGAGTGTGTGAGAGAGAGCGTGAGAGAGAGAGTGAGAGAGTGTGTGTGTGAGAGAGAGAGAGAGTGTGTGTGTGAGAGAGAGAGAGTGAGAGAGAGTGAGTGTGAGAGAGAGAGAGAGTGAGTGTGAGAGAGTGAGTGTGAGAGAGAGAGAGAGAGAGTGAGTGAGTGTGAGAGAGAGAGAGAGTGAGAGAGAGTGAGTGTGTGAGAGAGAGCGTGAGAGAGAGAGTGAGAGAGAGAGTGAGAGAGTGTGTGTGTGAGAGAGAGAGAGAGAGTGTGTGTGTGAGAGAGAGAGAGTGAGAGAGAGTGAGTGTGAGAGAGAGAGAGCGTGAGAGAGAGAGTGAGTGTGTGAGAGAGAGAGAGAGAGAGAGTGAGTGAGTGTGAGAGAGAGAGAGAGAGTGAGTGTGAGAGAGAGTGAGTGAGAGAGAGGCTTGCGCGCGCGCCGGAGGTTGGGTGCCCGTGTGTGTGTGTGTGTGTGTGTGTGTGTGTGTGTGTGTGTGTGTGTGTGTGTTGTGTGCGCGCGCCCTCCCGCGCGCGCGGATGGATGGTTCGGCGCGATGCTGGAGCCGAACGCGTCTCGGGAGCGCATGGACGCCGGCGGCACTAACGCCTCGGCGCAGACGGGCCCCGGGCCGGCGGCGGGGTTCGGGGGGCCGGTGCTGGTGGTCCTGGCCGCCGTCATGCTGCTGCTGGTCGCGGTGATCGTGCTCGGCAACGCGCTCGTCATCCTCGCCTTCAAAACGGACCGCAGCCTCCGGAGGCAGAGCAACTACTTCCTGCTGAACCTGGCCGTCTCCGACTTCCTCGTAGGTGAGAAACTGATTTATTAAATTGGACGCGACTTTCCGCGAAGCAGCGACGCGTTCCATCAGCGGAGACTTCCAGAGTTGTGACGTAACAACATACACCGCGATTTAAGGGAACCTGTTTAAACTGGATTTATAAAATGCTTCATTAATTAACATTAGTCATGTGATCAATATAACGTTATTATTATTATTATTATGTTAAGTGGAAATGAACTCTTATTGCATGTGCACGAACCCAAGAACTGTTTTCACAACTTTTCGCGTTGTCATTAATATAGAATTAAATAGAATTAAATAAAAGGACTGCATGACCGAGAGCACTGATCATCTCATTTGCATAATTTAATACCTTTATACGATGTTGATTAAAGGGGCGACACGGTGGCTTAGTGGTTGGCATGTTCTCCTCTCAGCACCAATCTGGGTGGAGTTTGCAGGTCCTCCCCGTGTCCGCGTGGGTTTCCTCCGGGTTCTCCGGTTTCATCCCACAGTCCAAAAAAACAACATGGATCATGGTGAACTAAATGCTCCAAATTGCCCCATATAGAGTGTGTGTGTGTGTGTGTGTGTGTGTGTGCCCAGTGATAGATGCGCCCTGTCCCGAGTGCATCTGCCCAGAGCCCGAAACGTTCTCCCCTGGATGGGCATGGGCATGGGGACACCCCCCCATGACCCTAGTAGAGGATAAAGCAGAAGATAATGGATGGACATTATTGATTAACCCCTTACAAGTTCATCAGAGAACATACCAAAGGGGACGAACAGAGTACGTAAGAGAACTAGTCCATCTGTTTGATCGGTGGAGATGATCTAACGCAGAATTCAGATAATAAAGAGGTCACGAGTCAAACCATGTGACAGAGAGAGAGAGAGAGAGACAGAGAGACAGTGAGAGAGAGAGCAAAGAGAGAGAGACAGAGAGAGAGAGAGAGCAAGAGAGAAAGAGAGAGAGAGCAAGAGAGAAAGCGAGAGAGAGAGACAGAGAGAGAGCGAGAGAGAGAGACAGAGACAGAGAGAGAGAGACAGAGAGAGAGCGAGAGAGAGAGACAGAGACAGAGAGAGAGAGAAGAGAGAGAGACAGACAGCGAGAGAGAGAGACAGAGAGAGAGAGAGAGAGAGAGAGAGAGAGAGAGAGAGAGAGAGAGAGAGAGAGAGAGAGAGAGAGCGAGAGAGACAGAGAGAGAGACAGTGAGAGAGAGACAGTGAGAGAGAGACAGTGAGAGAGAGACAGAGAGAGAGAGACAGAGAGAGAGAGACAGCGAGAGAGAGACAGAGAGAGAGAGAGAGAGAGAAAGAGAGCGAGCGAGAGAGACAGAGACAGGGCGAGAGAGAGCGAGAGAAAGAGAGAGCAATTAAAGAACAAGCAAAAAGCAAAGTCCTTGTTTTATGAGGGTTGGGGGTTCGATGGTCCAACATTTATGATTATAGATCCTAAAAGTTTTTTCTACATCTTCACACGCGAAGGTTCAACTCTGTCCCGACACATGTTCACTTTAAATTAATTAATAAATAAATTAATAAATTAATAAATAAGTAAATCAAATGAAGGGCTGCAGGGTGGCTTAGTGATTTAGCATGTTCTCCTCTCAGCACTAGGGAGTCCCGGTTCGAATCCCCATCTGGGTGGAGTTTCCATGTTCTCTTCCTCCCACAGTCCAAAAACATGGATCAAGTCAATTGAGTTCTCCAAATTGCCCCATATAGAGTGTGTGTGTGTGTGAGTGAGTGTCTGCCCAGTGATAGATTGCCCCCCTGTCCTGGGTGTATCTGCCCAGCGCCCGAAACGTTCTCCCCTGGATGGGCATGGGGGGGAGGGTGGGGTTGCACAGCACACAACACAAAGCGCGTTCGTTAGCACATCGGCTAATTTCCTTTGATTAATCATTAATTGATGGCACGCCGTTGAATGTATGAACACCGCGCCAAAAAATCATGGGTCTGAATTTTACAGCTGCGGTAACTCATTAACCAGCGGCGTGTGTCATTAACGCCCACGGCTCGTTAACACGGAGGTCGTTAACCCTCGGTGACCCTTCATTATGCTGCATTAACATCCAAATGGGCGTAACCCTCCCGGCGCTGGGCATCCAGGTGCGAGTGAAGTTTGCATGTTCTCCCCATGTGTCCGGGTGGGTTTCCGCCCACCGTCCAAAAACATGATTAAGGTGAAGTAGCCGATCCAAATTGCCCCCATAAACTGTACGTGTGTCTGTGTTAGTGAGTGTGTGTCCAGTGATAGAATGGCGCCCTCTACTGGGTATATCTGTACAGCGCCTGAAACGTTTCTCCCCTGGATGTGGAAGAGCACGGGGAACCCAGGTACACCGGGCGCCAATCTATCGCTGGGCACACACACAAACACACTCTATATGGGGCAATTTAGAGCATTCAATTGACCTTGAAAGACGTTTTTTGGACTGTGGGAGGAAAGCAGAGAACCCAGTGGAAGCCCACGCGGACACGGGGAGGACATGGAAACTCCACCCCGATTGGGATTCAAACCGGGAATGCCCAGCATTGAGAGGAGAACATGCCAAACCACTAAGCCACCGTGCCACGCCCACTTAAATTATTTTATTTTGACATTATCTTTGAAGTTCTGCTTTAGAACCCATGAGCTGAATGGAGATCAGTATAAGGTGACCGACTCTCTCCGGTTCCGGCCCGCTCGTCTGTGCTCATTAACTCATTAACTCATTAACTCATTAACTCATTAACTCATTAACTCCGTGTGATGCCTTCATGTCCTGATTAACCATTTCTATGAACTCATAATTATTAACCATGTTAATTATAACCCATAGTTATGACATCACAGCTCCTGTAGATGATCATTATGATGTTTAAAATTCATCTTCAACTGAAGGAGGCGCCGTCACGGTGACCCAACTCAACTGCACACACACACACACACACACACACACACACACACACACATACACACACACACACACCCACAACCATACGTCCACATATACACACACACACACAATCTTACCCACACACCCACAACCATACCCATACCCACACCCTCACACCCACACACCCCCCACATACACCCACACACCCCTACCCACACATACACACACACACACACACACACACACCTGTAACCAAACATACATACACACACACACACACACACACACACACACACTCACCCGTACCCACACAACCACACCCCCTCCACACATATACCCACACACACACAACTATACACCCCATACATACAGCCCCCCACACCCACAATCTTACACACACACACACACACACACACACACACTCCATACCCACACCCTCACATACAACCATACATACACACCGACACAGCTACACACAAACACATACACAGCCACCCCACACCCCCACCCTGTGTTGGTCAGTTGGTCACTATAGTACTTTGCAACCAAACTCCAGCCGTGTGGAACCCCCGCAGAACCCCCAGCAGAACCCCTGCAGAATATAAAAATTGAAGAGTTCAACTAACAGTTTTTTTTTGTGGTAAACTAAAGTAACGTGTGGATGCTGCTGAACATTTCCACGACGACCAGCTCCAGCTCTAGAGTTCCGTGTGTCTTAAGGAACCCGGTTCCTCTGAGGGTTCACCGGAAGTCCTGACCTTCTCGCGAGATCTCATTTTCAGCTTAGCTTTTCAAAAAGCCACAATGTCAAATGATTAACCGCACAAAACGCCGGGCGCCAGCGTGGACTTCACACAATGCATCATCAGCCGCCGAACAAGCCGCCAATTTCCCACAGACACAATAAACGCACCAGTCAGTGGCATCGGCGTCGCCCCCCCAACCCCCAACCCCCAACCCCAACCCCCCCTCCCCCTCCCCCTTTTTCTTTTTTTTTTTTAAATCCCATGCACACAGGTTCGGATAATTACAGTTTTAGGTTGAAGTGGATTTATGAATGAGGGGAAATTAACAGAGCATGAATACCCCCCCCCTCTCTCCAACTGCCCCCCTCCACCACCCCCACCCCCACACACCCCACTTCTGTAAACGCCACGAAGGATGCTGCTGAATGAGAATGATGATTGCATTAACGGCTGCACGGCGATAAATAAATGATGGCTCGCGTTCTGACAGTTTCAACTTTGGTGTCAACTGGGCGGCACGGTGGCTTAGTGGTTGGCATGTTCTCCTCTCAGTGGAGTTTGCATGTTCTCCCCGTGTCCACATGGATTTTCATGGCTCTAAATTGCCCCATTTAGTGTGTGTCTAGTGATAGATTGGTGTCCTGTCCTGAGTGTATCTGCCCAGAGCCTGACAAGTTCTCCCCTGGATGGGCATGGGGAACCCCCCCCCACGACCCAATGAGACGAGACGAGGACGACGGTGTGGTGTAATGTTTTGTGCAGATTGTTGATCGTTCACGTAATTAGTTAAACATTAGAAAAAAAAGTGCAGTTTTGACTTGGTGAGTCAGAGAAGGTTTCTTAGGTTCGTGCTCGTATCAGAACTCCGACTCTGTTTGTTTTGGAATGAAAGATGGATGAAGTGCCCGGAAAATGCCTGTTAAATATTTACCGCTCGCTCTCTCTCTCTCTCTCTCTCTCTCGCTCGCCCGCCCTCTCGCTCTTATCGAGATACGTCGGTGTTATTTACATTATTCTGATAATAACGTTCACCAGTGGAGGCGCTCCGAGCTGAGGAATCATTAGTCTCCTCATGAACGGTTTAACGTCCGGGAGAACGTCCCATTAGCGCGAACACAACGCCGCCGGCGCCGGCGCCGATTCTTCACCCGAGTCCGTCTTTGATGTGCGCGTCTTTGAAGTGCGCGCCTTTGAAGTTCGGGGGGGAAATCACAGAGATAAAATTGGTGTACCGATCCTGATATGTCCTGTCCGTCCATCACGTCCACGGAAGCAACTCGTCAAATTCACAAATTCAATCAACTGATCGATTGATCAGAAAAACGGCAGCCTGTGAGTGTACAAGGACTCCGTACTGTCATCGTCCCACCATTGACCCGAGGGAGGACGTCCCGTCCCGTCCCGTCCCGTCCCGGCAGATTCAGTCTCAACAGAGATCAGACCTGAGCTGACTCAGCAGAAACCCAAGCGTTAGTCCGAGTCATCGTCCTCCTCCAGCTCGGTACCATCCCGTCCCCCGTCTCCCACTTCAGCCAAACCAGAACTCCTCAACTCTGCTTCGGAGTTCAAGTCATTTATTTATAGAACATCATCACAGAGCAGCTTTACAGAGTTATACACCTTTAAACCCTGTCAGAAATTTTTAATTTCTTATTATACATAATGAGAGTCCCAATATGGCCGAAAGACAAAGGACTTATGAGATTCCCGCCACTAGGAAAATACTGGGCTGGGATTGGCTGATTTAAAACCTAGAGCGGTAATCTGTGATTGGCTGAATCAGTTAAGGGGCGGGAACTAGACATAACGCATATATACCCAGGTAAACACAAGGGAGGCGGACTTTCACTCAGACCCGGAGGCAGACAGCATCGGAACTCTGAGGATGGCAGACCCGCTGGCCAGCGTGAGTTACTGAAGGTGTTCATGAAGTTTTCCTTTGTCCTCAATAAATGAGTTGAGGTGACCATTTTTGCATAGGCCGTTCTTTCTGCCTTTTTCAAAATCAAAAGATCCTAACAACCCCCAAAGAGCGAGACCAAGAGACAGCGGCAAGACAAAACTCCTTGTTATGTTAATATTTTAAGGAGGAAACCTTGTGAGGACCGAGGCTCAGTGGGGGACTCATCCTCCTTGAGCATCAACAGTGTAGGACAGCCATGTACAGATCGTGTGGTGGTCATGTGACCCGTATTTAACAATTAAAACTATATAAGTCCCCTGAGGGCGTCCTGCAGGAGCGCCGGTCCAATAGAAATCCAGGTTCCGTCCAGTAACCGTCGTAGAACCATGGATGAGCTGACCACACCTTCAGGAAATGAGGCGACGCCTCAGGAAACAGTGTAGGACATCCGGGAATGGATCATGTGACCCGTATTTAACAATTGGAAACTATACTCTAATAGCAATCGAACTCGTCCACATTCAGGGCACGTTCCTGTCTCTTGGGGCCTATCCCTTGATCTCCTCGTTCCTCCGTGGATCTCTATTTCGCAGAGTCGCACCTCGCTCCGTGCCGCTGTGATGAGTGACGCCCGCCGCTTCAACCTCACCATGGTGCCGCTCTCATCTTACGTCCCTCGCCGCCGCTAAACGGTGGAATGATCGTCAGCGCCCCGTCGCTCACGCTGAGACATTCAGCATTTCCCCAAAAAATGAGAGCTTTCTGTGAAATGGTAGAGAGCGATAATTCAGCGGCTTCGTTCCCGTCCGCCAGCGTCCTCGCACTCGCACAAACGAAATGCAAATGTAAGTGGATCCGATCGGATCGGACGGGACTTTTTGGACAATTTGCATCCGGATGAACGCAGAGCCGAGATCGTTCGGCGTCATGGCGGCTTTGTGATGCTCCTCACGCTCTTCACTTCATTAAAACAAGCTTTGAGCTCAGAGAGCGGCTCGGGAGCGAGAGGACCGGCTTACAGGACCAATCAAACGTTCTGATTAGGTTATATTAAAGTTTAAACCTCCACTCATCACCGTAGGGTCGCTCTGAAGATCCCTCATGAGCCGTCCGTCAGGGTTCGACTCTAAATGCTTTATAATCGGGACTCAGAGCTGAGAGCACTCTAAACGTTTTGAGATGAGAACGGCGATGACCTCAACACGCCGGCCGTTTGTGTTGATAGAATGGCGGCGCTTTAAACCACTCCCACTACGTAGATCAATTAAAAATCTGGACTCTGATGAGAGGATCTCACACGGTGGTGTGTTGGTGTGGACGGGGTGGTGCCAGTGGATCGCACACAGCAGTACTGCTGGAGTTCTGCTGGACTCCGCTTTTAGGGCAGATCGTACTACCATTTAGCAGTGGGAACGCTACAGAATCACCAGGCGACGTTTTCTCGTGATCTTTTGCGCGTGCCTTAATTCCGAATGCGTGGCGTTAATTAATCCCCCCGTCAGTTCTTCACTGCCGTCTGAAGGCGTCCTTGTTTATTTAATTACGACGACAGAGTAAGCGTCTGAAACGGGGTCCTAATGCGTCAGATTCCTTATTTAATTCCACAGAGCCGAAATAGTAGCTCGTCACAGAGATCCCCCGCTGTCATCAGCCTCAATTATGCTTTTATTTGTCCTCGGGGAGTCGGCGAGGAACTTCCGCAGCCTCATCAACAAAACGGAGGAACGCTGACAATTCTTCACTTTGTGCAAAACGTAAAGCCGAACGTTTTTAGAACGTATAAATGTCGTAAACACGGGATGATTAACGACGACGTCGAATGAGGCTGCAGGTCACCCTGGATTAATGGAACACCCGATCAGAACGTGGATAGATTTTATTGGGATATGCCCCAATAAATATTGGGATTGGGATATGCCCATTGGCCACGCCCATTTTTACGCCCCATTCATTTTTTAAAAGTTTAAGATATCAACGCCGTTTCGACTCATAATCGTAATGAGCTGACCCCGACTCGTACCAAATATTTACATACGCACCTACACACACCCGGCCACGCCCACTTTATGTTTCATTTCACTTGCATTGGTTTTTTAATTAGTTTGCAATATAACCACCTTAAAAAAAATCTAAACTGTCCTGACCTCCAATGGGAGCGCAGTTTATGGACTCTCTAGTACCCGGACATGCCCACTGGAATCCCACGTCCACTGAAGTTACTCATGTGGGTCCTTGAGCAAGACCCTTAACCCTCATTGCTGCAGGGGGCGCTGTATGACCAACCCTGATCCAAGAAGTTGCTTTGGATAAAAGCGTCTGCTAAATGACCAAATGTAAAAGTAAATGTAGTTAATTATTCATTCATTCATTATCTTCCGCTTTATCCTCTATTAGGGTCGTGGAGGGAGGGGGGGTTCCCCATGCCCATCCAGGGGAGAACGTTTCGGGCGCTGGGCACAGGGCGCCAATCTATCACTGGGCACACACTCACTCACACACACACACTCTATATGGGGCAATTTGGAAAACTCAATTGACTTGATCCATGTTTTTGGACTGTGGGAGGAAACCGGAGAACCCGGAGGAAACCCACGCGTACACGGGGAGAACATGGAAGCTCCACCCAGATGGGAATCGAACCGGGAATCCCTAGCGCTGAGAGGCGAACGTGCTAAACCACTAAGCCACCGTGCCGCCCTGTAGTTAATTAATAAAAAAAAAATGATTAAGTAATTAGAGAGGCGTCCTACCCTCTTACTCTTGTTTGATTTACCAACATTTCCTTTGTTCTTCGTACGTTACGCTTTGGTGGCTCAATGCATCTCAGACGCTGGATGAACCGATGGATTTGAAAGGGTTCTGCAGAAGTTCTAAAGACACTGTACGTTCTGCGTGTTTATAACTGTACTCCTCTGTAATGGGGGCAAGCTTATCTGGTGTTGTGCTGTTTTCTGGGAGGCAGTGATAGGGACTTGATGCAACGCTGCCGGAGAAGATAAGGCCTACCCCCGAAGTTCCGTCACTCAGCATCTCCGGCGGTGTCGGAATGTGGAGCAGCGGAGCTCGGAGAACTCGGCGTTCTTCGCCGCATCCTAATTTCACGCCGCTCTGTTTAAGTGTAACCGATCCTCATTAAGTTCCCGTTTCACCTTTCCTCACGGGGGTTCCTTCCCAACCCCAGAACCCATTCCTGAGTGCCGAACGGCGCCCGGTAATTAACCCCCATCGCGGAACCCAAATTGGAAAACTTCCAGATGAGTGACGGTGGGCATGCCGAACCCGGGGAAGCCCCCCCGACCGTAATGACAATGCGATGTCGTTACGATTTAGCGCTCATCAGAACTACCAGCTGGGTGAATTGGAACTCCGCTGCATCTCTTCCCTTCCCAACGCTGTGGCCCTCAGCCACTCAGCAACTGAGAAACCTTTCAACACGGTCTCAGAGTGTCGGTGGGAATCAGTGACATTTCAGTCAGACACCGATGGTGGGAGAGCAGGTCTGTCAGTCAGAGTTCCAATTCGTCTCAAGGGTGTTTGGTGGGAATGAGTTTTAGAATCAAACTGAGCTCAGATTCATGGGGAAAATGATGTTTGTCGGGCAGTTACAACTAATACAACTTGGGCGTGGTAGCTCAGTGGTTAGGGTGTTGGGCTATCAATCTGAAGGTTGGGGGTTCAAATCCCAGGTCCACTGAAGTTACCAATGTGGGTCCTTGAGTAAGTCCCTTAACCCTCATTCCCTTAACAGAGCGCCCCTGTTTGGGAACCAGTAATTTAATTAAGCGAGTTGAGATGAAGGTCGAGCCAACAAACATAGGTGCACATTCACAAAGCCGGCGCATTTTAATAACCTGCCTGCAACTTTGTTGAGTTAATGAGTTCCAGCTGATTAGCACCTCGTACCACCGACATAGTGTTTAGGTATCAAACGCAAAGCTACGCAAGTGCCATCGATCCACAGACGAGTGGGCCGGATGAAAAGGGCCGGGATCATTTTACGATCCTAAAATAAGCCATGGTAGTAATTTTAAGGTTGGTAATCCAAGGATCATGTGATTGGGTATTGGGTTGGGAACATTTTTATTGACCATAGAACCTGATTTTGAACCATTGACCATAAAACCTGGTGATTTTTAAAATCCCAATCGTTTTTGCGAATCGAAAAGTGCCAAATATGGACATAACGAGGACTTACAGCATGACGCATGACATCACTGACCAAACATACCACTGTTTTTAATTTCAATCATCAGTAATTGTGATGTCAGAACAGCTCGGCCTCGCGGAACCCAATGACCCTCTGTGTTGAGGAATTGCCATCTGGCTAAAATTTGACTTCTTTTGATGTTTTCCACAGGGGCTTTTTGTATCCCGCTCTATCTGCCCTACATCCTGACAGGCAAATGGATGCTGGGCCGAGGGCTGTGTAAGCTCTGGCTGGTGATGGACTACCTCCTCTGCACCGCCTCCGTCTTCAACATCGTCCTCATCAGCTACGACCGTTTCCTCTCGGTCACCAGAGCGGTGAGGCTTTTAACACTTCATATATCTGATCTGCCGCACATCCGAAGCACAAGTGCCTCCTTCAGTCCGGGGCCCCGGCCGCCGCCGGGTGTATTGTGTATTACCTCGGACCGAGAGCGGAAGCGGGTTTTATTGCCGGGTTGAGATTCAGAGCGGCGCGACGAAACGGCAAACAATTTAACTTTGCCGATGGACGTTTTCGATCCGACCCGCGGCCAAACGCCGGGGTCGTTAGCGGGGTTCATCTGTATTCATCCCCTCACTCCAGGTCGGGTTCGAGGGCAGAGCTCGGCGCGAGCTGGGTCGGGGTCCGCCACGACGGTTTTGGCAAGTGGTAGTGTCATGCACGTGCAGGGGGCAGAGCCCGGGGGGCCGCGACAGACCACGGGCACAAAAATATGAACGTCCGGGTTGTTTCATACCGACGCCTCGAACCGACGTCTCGTGACGTCTCCTGGTTTATCTTTATTCCAGATGTTTCTGATACGTGGATTTAAACATGTGTGTGTTCCTCTAAACTAAACTCTTTAGTCTAAATGAAACTGTTGACTTTACAAATTCCTCCCTTATTTTCGCCTCGTCTTCAGTTCGCGGTGAAATCGCTCTGTAAAGTTTCCGTTCTTCTCCAGTTTCTGATCCTCAGATTTCACAAACTCTACATGAGATGTTGGTTTAAGAAAGAACACACCACACATCACCACACGCTACGAATGCCCAAGATAAATATACCCTCCTAAAACAATGTACTACACGAGTATAAGATAACCTGACTACAAGATAACCAGATTACCTTAATACAAGATAACTAGACAAGACTGCAAAATAACTAGACTAGCCGACTATGAGATAACCAGACTACAAGATAACCAGACCACACTATAAGCCTATGAGATAACCAGATAACCTTAATACAAGATAACTAGACAACAAGACTGCAAGATAACCAGACTAAAAATAACCAGACTACCCGACTATGAGATAACCAGACTATGAGATAACCAGACCACACGACAAGACTACAAGATAACCAGCCTACCCGACTATGAGATAACCAGACTACAAGATAAGCAGATTACCTTAATACAAGATAACTAGACAACAAGACTGCAAGATAACCAGACTAAAAATAACTAGACTACCCGACTATGAGATAGCCAGACTGTGAGATAACCAGACTGTGAGATAACCAGACTGTGAGATAGCCAGCGTGCAGCTGTGTGATGATCAGCCTGTGAGCTCAGAGTCAGAGCTCTGTAAATAATTAGCCTCTGACTTTTTACTTATTATTTATTTTCCAGGTAGCAGGTCTAAAAATACCACGAACTCAGGAAACATACAGAGAAGAGTTATGATTTCAGAAGCATTGGTTTACAAAACAGTGTGTGTGTGTGTGTGTGTGTGTGTGTGTGTGTGTGTGTGTGTGTGGGACCAAAAGCTTATGTAATCGTGGAGAACTCAAACTCATTTAGTTTTAAAGGAGTTCAGCTGCAGTGGTCCAGGTGTCTACATTTAATTCTATGAATCAACCTTTATATAACCTTTACATAACCTTTATCTAACGCATCATAACATGTTCACACAAACAAACCACATGACTTTATCTGTGATGAATATTTAAATGAATAAACCTGCTGCACCAGGAATCAGACTGAATGTGAACGCTGCACGGGGCTGAACAGCAGGCGGAAAAAGAGTTTACAAAATTAAATGAATTGTGATGCAATTTAAAATAATTAAATATAGAATAAAATATAAAGTATAACAAATAATAGGATTGTGGTGCAATTTAAAATAATTAAATATAAAATAAAATAAAAATAATTGTGGCGACTACCAAACCAGAGTCCTGTGAACGTTTAACATGTTCTCCCCCGGTGTGTTGCGAGTCTGGCGATGTCAGGCCCAATGAGGACGAGATGAAATGAGACGTACCGTTTACCGAAACGAGTGAAAGTGAATAAGATGTCCGCCTCCCTCAGAACATCACAAGAACGTCTGAAGACGTGCTGAGAAAACGTGTCAAGTGATTTTCTGCTGAAGTTTCCTAATTGCTGTCGGGATGCAGAGGGCTGACGGTGAAGTTCTCCGGGTTTTCAGACGGAACACACGATCTGATCATCACTCACACAGTTTAATCATCACCTGAACCCATTCACACCACGTCCACCAGAACGAGTCCTGGAGGTCTTTTCATCCCCTTAGAACCTTTAGAACCTTCAGACTGTTTATTGTGTTGGAATTCAGAGGAAGGGGGTTCAAGTGCTTCAGGATTTATCATCATTATTTACATTTATATTGCATCTTCATACGGACCGGACCATGGCCGTCCTACCTGGAAATCAAAGCCTGAACCCATTTTAATTTGAAAGTCATATCAATATATTAAATCGGTCTAAAGTCGCATATTTTAAAAGTTTTAGGGGTTTGAACGAGTGGGAAAGCTACTTTTGGGCTCAGGAGCAGTCCAGATTACGACCGCTGGAGGTCCAGCTCATGTTTAGTGCATCACAGAGTAGAAACTCAGACATTCACACGCTCTTTAGTGACCCGGTTCTGGCTTAGCTTGAACTACAGGGACCAGGATCTGCTTGAATTTAGGCTAAAGGGACCATGATCTGGCTTAGTTTGAGCTACAGGGACCATGATCTAGTTTAATTGGAGCTATAGGGACCAGATTTTGGTTTTGTTTAAGATACATGGTCCAGGTTTGGTTTAATTAGAACTACAGGAACCACAATCTGCTTGAGTTTGAGCTACAGGGACCACAAGCTGGTTTAATCTAAGCTATAGGGACCAGGTTCTGACTTAGCTTGAGCTACAGGGACCAGGATCTGGTTGAGTTTGAGCTACATGGTCCAGGTTTGGTTTAATTAGAACTACAGGGACCACAATATGCTTTAATCTTAGCTATAGGGACCAGATTTTGGTTACTGTAACCTACAGGGACCAGGTTCTGGTTTAATTGGAGCTAAAGAGACCAGGTTCTGGCTTAGCCTGAGCTACAGGGACCAGGTTCTGGCTTAGTCCAAGCTACAAGGACCAGGTTCTGGCTTAGTCCAAGCTACAAGGACCAGGTTCTGGCTTAGTCCGAGCTACAGGGACCAGGTTCTGGCTTAGCCTGAGCTACAGGGACCAGGTTCTGGCTTAGCCTGAGCTACAGGGACCAGGTTCTGGCTTAGCCTGAGCTACAGGGACCAGGTTCTGGCTTAGTCCGAGCTACAAAACCAGGTTCTGGCTTAGTCTGAGCTACAGGGACCAGGTTCTGGCTTAGTCTGAGCTACAGGGACCAGGTTCTGGCTTAGTCTGAGCTACAGGGACCAGGTTCTGGCTTAGTCTGAGCTACAGGGACCAGGTTCTGGCTTAGTCTGAGCTACAGGGACCAGGTTCTGGCTTAGTCTGAGCTACAGGGACCAGGTTCTCGTTCACTTTGAGATACAGGGACCAGGTTGTGGCTTATTCTTAGGCAAACCCTGATTGTCTTCGAACTCTTAACTTCATCATCACACAAAACAGCCCCCCCACTGCCCCCCCAGGCCACCATATAAACACCCAAGATGATTTTCTTACCACAAAACACTATAAACACTAAACTCCATTCATGCAGACGCTCGGTCCTCAGCAGACTGCAAATCGTCCTCCGGTTCAGACGTTTGATATTTAACGTTGTAAAGCGGCGTCTAAATGTAACGCGTTAAAGTTTAATGAATAGAAGATGTTGTTAACCTGCAACCCTCATTTATACAAGTGCCTAACCCCCGCATGCGTGCGTGTGTGTGTGTGTGTGTGTGTGTGTGTGTGTGTGGACGGCGTGTACGTACACCGTCTGCATCATGCTAATGAAGCTCCTAAGTGGCCACCTACTGATCCGCTGAGGAGAAGCGAAGAATTTAAATAAACTGTGCTCACGCTGAAGCGCAGCGCAGCTTCAAAGCCGTCGCCCGAGCCGGGCCTGAACCCGCGACCCAGCCGGCTCCACAATGTCTGCTTTTGTATTGTCTGCTGCTCTCACGCACACACACACACACACACACACACACACACACACACACACACACACAGGCGAGCCCTGAAGATCAGACCCGACGTTGCGAGCCGCGCCGGCGTAATCTTAGCCTTTAATCTGGAACCCTGCGCCGTTTGATGTGGAACACTCTGCCTTCATGTGCGCCACTCCACCTTCAATTGGAGCCTCAATCAAAAGGCGCAGAGAGGTTCCCGAGTCCGCGCCAAACACGGAACAGGAACGCGCTACCGAACGCGTGCCCCGCATCCTGCGGCGGGAACGCCCGGAGCGCACGAAAACATCTGCGAGGTCCGAAGGCGTGACCGGCGCAACGTTTAGTAAAGGAACGAGGCGGAAAGGGTGACGGAGCAGATCATCTGAGCTCCAGGCTGACCTGGGGTGGGGGGGGGAAGGTGGGGGTGTGTGTGTGTGGGGGGGGTTAATCGTCCGATTTCACAATTAATTTCACGATTAATTAAAAAAAAAGGTTACAATTAGTTCATTAGACGAGCGTCACAACATCGTCATGATGACATTCACACAATACTAAATATAACGGTGGAGTAGTGGGTTGGCATGTTCTCCTCTCAGCGCTGGGGATTCCCGGTTCGGATTCCAAATCTGGGTGGAGTTTGCATGTTCTCCATCGTGTCCGCGTGGGTTTCCTCCGGGTTCTTCGGTTTCCTCCCACAGTCCAAAAACATGGATTCAAGGTCAATTTAACAGTCTAAATTGCCCAATATAGAGTGTGTCTGTGTGAGTGAGTGTGTGTCCAGTGAGAGATTGCCCCCCTGTTCTGGGTGTATCTGCCCAGCACCCAAAACTTTCAACCCAGGATTCAAACCCCCCCCCCCTTCCCCCCGGCAACCCTAGTAAAGGATAGAGCGGAAGATAATGATTAAATAAATAAATAAATATTGTGTAATATATCGTGATAAAAATAATCGTGATTATTTCATAGACAATAATCGTACCGTCAGAACCCTGTAATGGTCTCATCCCCAGACTTCATCCCTCCTAAAATTAGAACTTATTTCTGATTAGGACGTCTCTTCGTCTCATTGTTCTGAACCGTCGACGTTCTCAGACCCTGCTGATGGGCCTCAGGTGTGATCGTTCGTTAGTTTTTGTGTTTGTGCTTCTGCCTCAGTGAACAGAGTCCGGCTCGTGGACACGGTTCGATGATCACGGTGGAGAACCACCGGTCCTCTGGACCTTAAACCTATTAGCACGCGTTAGTCCAAATTGAAATGTCGATCGTGAAGCAGATGTTCCTCCTCCATCAATTGACGTCATTGACGGAGTGGTGACCAGTTCTCCAAAAGTGGGGCAAAAGTGACCCGCGTGAGTCACGGTGGCGCTGCCGAACCTTTGGCAGACGTAATGCAGATGTGTTCTGGGACGTGTGGGCCGGATGGTTTTCATTCGAGGGCCACCTTGGACCAACAGCAGGCTCTCAGCCTTAAGTGGCCCACATCTGGACGATGTCCAAAACAGATGCACTGTGGGTAATGAACCCCACACCCCAGTCCAAATCTGAACGTCCACCAACATCACAATTAAAAGTAACGTAAGACACGAAGAACGTGTTCTATTTCCATTAAATTCCAATCAGAACATCAAGGTTCTGCATTAAAGGTGAGATTCTAAGGGGGGGGTTCCACTCCAGGACCCCCTGGTGAGCGTTCTTAATCCCTCACCGTGTATAATATCCAGTTCTGTACGTGGTTCTAAAGGAGGAACCGGCTAAACGGTGTGAATGTAAATGATGGCGTTGATCGCTGAGAGACGTTCTGCGGGTTCCGCTCGGCGGGTTCCGCTGTTTGTTCCTCCGACGTTGCGAGGTCCTGACAGGTTTATGCTCAAACAGTCTAAGCACATTTACTGCATGTTAAACAACCGAGCTACGGAATCCTTTCCCACAATGCATCAGCCGAGTCGGCTTAGCAAAACACCGGATACGCCGGAGGGAACGCCAAGCGCTTCGATTTCAGACCATTGTATTTTTAAGCCTGGATTTCGACCACACACACATACCAGCATAAGACTTCACACACACACACACACACACACACACACACACATACACATACACATACATACACACAGTTTTTAAGGTAGAGTAATATTTATAATAATTATAATAATACAAATTGCCCCATATAGAGTGTGTGTGTGAGTGAGTGTGTGTCCAGTGATAGATTGCCCCCCTGTCCCAGTGCCCGAAACGTTCTCCCCTGGATGGGGAACCCCGCCCCCCTCCCCACCCCCGCGACCCTAACAGCTTAGGTGGCTTAGTGGTTTGGCATGTTCTCCTCTCAGCGCTGGGGATTCCCGGTTCGAATCCCAATCTGGATGGAGTTTCCATGTCCTTCGCGTGTCCGCGTGGGTTTCCTCCGGGTTCTCCGGTTTCCTCCCACAGTCCAAAAAAACATGGATCAAGGTGAACTGAATTCTCCAAATTGCCCCCCTGTCCTGGGTGTATCTGCCCAGCGCCCGAACCGTTCTCCCCTGGATGGGCATGGTAGTAGGCCGTAGTAAAGTGGAAGATAATGGATGGATGTTCCACCTCCACGGTTCTAAAAGGTCAGGACAGGACGATGCAGACGGGGTTTATGGGGTTCTACGTGTGCAGGTACGAACGAGGCGGCGCTCAGCTGCCGAATACGCTCGTTAAACGGAGCTCCTTTCAGCGAGCGCTTCAACTCGAGAGCTCTTCAAATCAACGGCTACCTCCTGCGCGCCGGCGTGGGCGTGTCCCATCTGCGTCCGCGTCAATATAACTATATAGCGTTTTAATAGTAATAGTAGGTACGAATGTCCTCCGGAACCTTAACGGAACGTAACTTTATAGCATTTTAATAGTAATAGTAGATACGAATGTCCTCCCGGACCTTAACGGAACGTTTTGTCTTTTCAGGTGTCGTACCGCGCCAGGCAGGGGATGACCCGAAGCGCCCTCGCCAAGATGGCGGCCGTGTGGGTGTTGGCCTTCCTGCTGTACGGCCCGGCCATCCTCCTGTGGGAGCAGGCGACGGGCGAGAGCCACGTCCCCGAGGACGAGTGCTTCGCCGAGTTCTTCCACACGTGGTACTTCCTGCTCTGCGCCTCCACGCTGGAGTTCTTCTTCCCCTTCCTGTCCGTGGCCTTCTTCAACCTCAGCATCTACCGCAGCATCCGCGAGCGCCGCCGCCGCTACCGGCAGGACGCCTGCTCGCCCAAGGTCCGCGGCGCGCCCTCCCCGAGGCGCGAGAAGCTCCGCCTGGTGTCCTACGTCTGCCGCAACTCCCTGACCACCAAGAAGAAGAAGCCCGACCCGGAGGGCGACGCCACGGCCACCGCCGTCGAGCGCACCGTGCGGAGCAGCCAGTGCTCGCGCCTGATCCAGGACAGGAAGATCGCCAAGTCGCTGGCCATCATCGTCTGCGTCTTCGCCGTCTGCTGGGCGCCGTACACGCTGCTCATGATCATACGCGCCGCCTGCAGGGGGCGCTGCGTCTCGGACCACTGGTACGAGGTCACCTTCTGGCTGCTGTGGCTCAACTCCGCCATCAACCCCTTCCTCTACCCGCTCTGCCACAGCAGCTTCCGCCGGGCGTTCGCCAAGATCCTCTGCCCCCGGCGGCGGGACGCCGAGCCGCCGTCCGACAACGTCTCCAACAACAAGAGGTAGTCTGAGGGAACGGCGCCCCCACCGACAGAATACCAACATCCACGTCTGTGACTCGCACCAGATATATATGATCTGCCGAAATTCATACCTTTAATTTATCACCTGAATGCTGTGACTCCTGCAGGATTTTATAGGGGGTCGGCTGTGACTCATTTAGGATTTAAAGAGGGATCAGCTGTAACTCCTGCAGGATTTAAAGGCATCACCTGTGACTCCTGCAGGAATTTAGAAGGGGGTTGGCTGTGACTCCTGCAACATTTTAAAGGCATCAACTGTGACTTCTGCAGGATTTAAAGGGGGATGAACAGTGACTCCTGCTGGATTTTAATTTTGGGTATTAACTGTGACTCGTGTGGGATTTCATAAAATCAATTGATGGATTTAATGAACTCCGCTGTGACTCATGCAGAACTTGAAAGTATTCAGCTGTGACCCCTAAAGGATTTCAAATGAATCAGCTGTGACTCCTAAAGGATTTCAAAGGATTCAGCTGTGACTCCTAAAGGATTTCAAAGGGATCAGCCGTGACTCCTAAAGGATTTCAAAGGGATCAGCCGTGACTCCTAAAGGATTTCAAAGGGATCAGCCCTGAGTTGTTCTGGATTAAATGGGATCAACTTTAACCCGTGCAGCAGATGAAGGAATCAGCTGTGACTCCTCAACGATCGGAAGAGGTAGACTGTGACTCTTAAAGGATTTAAAGGGATCATCTGCGATTCGTTTAACTGACCAATCGATGCTCACAGATCAATGATCTCTTGCATCGTGTTCAGAGATGTGCTGTGACTCCGCCCACAAAGAATACGTAGCTGGGACTCGTTGGGGGCGTTTTAAAAGACTCGCTGGGATTGGCTGTGGCTCTGTGATGCTGCGACTCTTTGAAACGGTCTTTAATTGTTGTCGAGTTTAATAACGATCACAGATGGGACAGGAGTCAGAGTTCAGACAGCATCAAGTGATCGACGATCGAACCTGAACGTAAACGGATCCTCGGATCATGAGTAAGCGCACATTCACCCTCGAGTGAGAGGGTGGAACAATAACCCCACCATAAGTACACCATAACTATACCTCGCAGTCCCAAAAGTGTGTGGACACCTACGCAACACATCTGTATGTTGTATGGCAGTAGTCGTTTACCCCCCATACCACTGCCCATCCTTTGCAGTGATAACAGCCCAGTAGCTCATCTAGTCTGACTCACAGTCGATGTTCCAATTCATCCCAGAGGTATCGCCGAAGTCCCTTTAGCGCTCATTATTATCGATTTCGTATAGTAAAGTCGTTTCTAGACGGGGGGAGCGCCTTCCCCAAACCACTGTCTCAGAGTTAGAGATCTGGACATGCCCAAACTCTCAGTGTCCTGTAGCTCAAACCTTCGTCCTTCGCACCCGCGGCCGTCCGTCGTAGTTTCAAACCTTCAGCCATTTACCTCGTATTAATATTATCCAATACCTTAGCAGCAGGATGACATCACACACTTCAGCGTAGACACCATGCTTCGTCTTGTACGGGTTCCTCTTTCCTGTATTTATACCGGACCCAAAGAACGGGGGGCATACTGACCTCTGATTGGCCTTCAGAGAAGCACACATCTCGCTGCGAACGCACTTTACCTTTACGTTAATTTGTCCATTTTACGTCTCATTACCTTTAATTTCCCGCTTTTTACCCTCAGCCTTTTGTTCCAGCGTCTCATTTTCCAACTAATTTCTTTCTTCTGGTCGTTTCTCCATTTTGTTTGTCTATTTTTTTATATAAATCTTGTTTTTTTTATCATTATTATCATTTCCTTTTTGATATTTGGAAACCTCAGCCCTCTGAAGGACTCTGGACAGAAGGAGGAGGGCTTTTGTGTTGTTGTTGTCGCTGTGCTCGAGTATTTAGACCTCATTTAAACTATAGAACTGCACCAGACCGAGTATACACCCCACCGCGGTTTCTACTGTGTGTATGTAGCTCCACCTTGTGGTGATGTGATGAAACTGTCCTCGACTGACTGTCGTCATTATTTTTTGCTGTCGGTCCCTGCATTCATTACACAGTATTATATGATTTCTGAGATGTGTGTGTATGCGTGTGTGTGTGTGTGTGTGTGTGTGTTCTGGTCCTGAAGTGCATTCTGGGTGAATTTCTGATTGATCGTGTATTAAAACCATAAAGCTCCACGAGATCTCATCCATCATTTGCATCTTTGTTGAGTTTTGTGGAACGGAGCCGTTTTCAGACATGCACCGTACACCTGGACATCCAATCCACCCAGAGGACCCATCATCCCCCACCGTACTTGTAGTCGATAAGCTTTCTGGTCTCCTAAATGGATGACTGAGCCTCTCCAGGTGATCCAGAACTCTGCAGATGTTTAAACCCAGGTGAGCCCATGGACCTCCTCCACACATCTCTCTCCATTGGGTTCTAAGCTGGTCCTACAGAACCATGTGTGGATCCTCTCCCTGCTGTCTACACTTTATCTTGCAGGTGGGTGACGACCCACGCCTGGTGCCGCCTCCATTCCATGATGCCAATTCTCACTCCATCTTATCAATAACTTCTAAATGATCTTCCTAACTCTGTTCTGAGACATTCTGCACTTTTAAAAATCAAATTAATAATAGAATATAATTAAAAAAAACAACTAATCAGCAAAATGGACGACGAACCCAAACGAGCGATGGTTAGGCAGGTTGTAGGTATTTAGCATGATTAAAGGGAATCGAGCTCATTTCGCCCCCTTTGAAGTCTGAAAGCTCTTTGATCTGCGTTCACTCAATCACACCGGAACTCCGTCACTGTTCTGTGATTTCAAACGCAGCCTCCCGTCGCTGTACTTACACAGTGTCGCCACTGGGAGGCAGTGTTTCTCTTTGTATTGAAGTTGTACCGTCTCTGTCCTCAGCGCTTGAACGCCTTTAATCGCCTGTCTGTCTCTCTTTATATGCCCGTCTCTCTGTCCATCTGTCTGTATGTCTGCCTGTCTATCTGCCTCGGTCATTCTGTCTGTCTGTCTCTCCGTCCATCTCTCATTCTCTCTTTCCATCTCTCAGTCTGTCTATCTGCCTTTCTCTCTGTCCATCTCATTCCCTCTGTCTGTCTCTCTGTCCATCTGTCTGTCTGCATTCTGACCTTGAGCTGTTCCGTAAACGAACCCCATCCTGGCAGCACTCTCTGTCCTTCTCATTCTCTCTGTCCATCTGTCCGTCTCTCTGTCCGTCTCTCTGTCTTCATTCTGACCTTGAGCTGTTCCGTAAACGAACCCCATCCTGGCACCACTCTCTAACCCGTTCTGACCAGTTTGGACCTGCAGCATGGTGTGTGTGTGTGTGTGTGTGGGGGGGGTGTTTCTATTTATCCATGTTGGAGAATAAAATGCCGGACATTTGGACGGACATTAAAGGTGCGCACGCTTGAGTTTGTCAGCATTAAAACCATCGTGCGTGTTCATTAATAATCAATTATTTATGGTTTAAGTGCAAAAATCATTACGAGGCTTTTATTGAGTTATTTATTAATTAATTTATTTTATTATTATATATTTTTTAAAAGGTCATTTTTATTATTTTGTTTGAGAGCCACAGGCGCGCCGCTCACATCAGATATTCCATCTAATGCATCTCCACTGGAGGTGTGGGCAGTGGAGCTGACCTGCCCTCGGAAAACACAATACTCTGAGTTTATAAAGAAATATTCAATTCTTTATTTTGGAAACGTTCTGCAATGTTCACACACACACACACACACACACACACACACACACACACACACACTCTAAAGCTTAATTACACAATTCAGTGACTTTCATCTATATACTACACACGTATAATCAGAGCTGCAACCAAAACACAACACACACACACACACTCAAGAGTGCAACCACTACACACACCCAGCACTACACACACACACTCAACACTACACACTTTGGCACAATTTGCTCACAGACCTTTTTCTTTTTTTCAGTGTAATCTTTTGTTTGTTTCTAGAGTTTGGTTCTTTAACGTTCCCTTGGGTTCTGTAGAGTGCGGTACAATGTGTTAAGTCACTTTTATACTTCAATAGACGGGGCGGGGGGAGGGGGGGGTTCCCCATGCCCCATGCCCATCCAGGGGAGAACATTGTGGGTGCTGGGTGGATAAAACCAGGACACTGGGCACTCTCAGAGACCATATAGGGGCGATTTAGAGCATTCGATTTACCTTGAATACATGTCTTTGGGACTGTGGGAGGAAACCGTTGAACCCGGAGGAAGCCCACAAGGACATGGGGGAACATGCAAACTCCACCCAGATCGGAAATCTCCGGAATCAGTATGCAAGTCGAGCGACATCCATCATCCATCCGGCTATTAACTCAAAGCCCTGACTACCAAATCACTACAAGACCCATCCTTCAGTAGAACCGGTTGTTGGGGGTGGGGGGGGTTTGGAGGGGGGGGGGGTGCAGACCTCTAAAAAAAAAAAAAAAAAAAGCCAGGCTGATCTCATACTTTGGCCTTTAGTCGGTGAACCGGGCTTTTCTCGTGGTTCTGGTTGGTTTTAGGCCCGTTCCGACATCCCCGCTGTGTTCTCCGGGTTCGGGCGGCGGGTGGATGATCAGACGGATGGTTCGGTGATGGTTCACGGCGCCGGCGGTGCTGGCTCGGGGGTCGTACGCGAAGCGTGTGGGTTTTTTCTTCTGACGCTATTGATTTTGACTCACTTGGCTGACGGGTGAAGGCATTGTGCAACGTGTTCCGTCCACGGCTTCCGTCACGATCCTGAGTCCGCTCCACTTCCACAAGTTCAAGTTCAAGTAATTTATTTATATAGCGCTTTTTACAACAGTACATTGTCACAAAGCAGCTTTACAGAATGAAAAGCCTTTAAACCCCCAAAGAGCAAGCCGAAGCGACAGTGGCAAGAAAAAACTCCCTTTTATGTTGTTATTTAAGGAAGAAACCTTGGGAGGACCAAGACTCAGTGGGGGACTCATCCTCCTTGAGCGGCCACAGGACGGGAACGCGAGTGAACACCAACGCCAGCGCACAGAGCACCGGAGGACAGGGTTCGACCCGCCGTCTGTTACTCCTGCACAGCATCCCTCAGATAATGGCTTCCATAAACTTCACAGACGCAGGTGCCGGCCAGGAGGGGGCAGCAGAGCAGAGCGGCCTCCGGGGGTCAACACACCGGGGCTGTTCTGTGTTTCTGATGCTACATTAAACTATAATACAACTTTTAAAAATACAGAACAATATTCTTATGATGTTTCACTTTTGTTCATTCATGCAACAGTTGCCACAACTGCTATAATCCCTCAAATAGTTGAGGCAAATATTATAAATCTATCATATACAGGTGCTACAAATACCATAACCCTCAAAACAGTTGCCATGACTACAAAATCCCTCAAACAACGGTTGTCGATACTACTATAATCCCTCATAAACACAGGTTGCTGCAAACTAATATAATCCGTCATAAACTGTTGCCATGACTACTATAATTTTTCCTAAACAATGGCTGCCACAACAGCCATAATCCCTTGTAACATGTTGCCATGACTACTAGAATCCGACATTAACAATGGTTGCCAGAACTACTATAATCCCACATAAACAGTTGCCATGATTACTAGAATCTTTAATGAACAATGGTTGTATTATTGATATTACCATCATAATCCCTCATAAACAGCTTCCATGACAATATTTTTTTTTTTTATAAAGAATGGTTGCCACAACAGCCATAATCCCTCATAAACAGTTGACAAGTCTACTATAATACCTCATAAACAATGGTTGCCACAACAGCCATAATCCCTTATAAAAAAATTGCCATGACTACCATAATCCCTCATAAACAACGGTTCCCATAGTTATAATAATTCCTTAAATAACAGTTGCCACGACTACTGTAGCCCCTCATTAACAGATGGCGCTTCCCACAGCATGAAGGTTCTAGATTGGATACCCATCAGACACCCGGGGTTCTTTCTTCGTGAGGGGACCGTGTCTTTTGTCTTTGTTCCGGACGCAGAACGGTCCAGCTCTTCGGCTCGTTCCCTCTTTTTGCTTCCAAACTTAAAGACTCCCCACACTTCCGGCGGAATCCTCGCAGGACGAGCGGCGGCGCTTTCCAATTAAGCAATTACGGATTCTCATCATGGGGTCCGGTGCAGAGAGTCACCCTCATTTCATCTGGCAATTAGAGGCACTTCAGCGTCTGAAGCCCGAGAGTTCACGCCGAGCTGAGGATGCACGGCGGCCGCCTCGCCATTCAGAATAATGAGATGCAAAGTGACAACGCGAAGACGACCGCGAAGTGATAACACGCTCAGCCAGACAAAGTTCAGCCTCCAGCTCTGCGAGGAGGGAAATGAAGGCAGCGAGGGACGCCCGGTGTACGTCTAACGGGACGAGGGTTAACGCCGGCAAACTCGTTAAATTAGTTTGCTTTAATGAAAGACTTAACCGCTATAAAATAAATACCAATAAATAATAAAGCTCAGAATTCTCAAGTCCTGAAGTCCATCCGAGGGACCGTAGTTTCAGTTCAATACAGAGAGAACCGGGAGGGGGACGTCTGACCAACGGTTTAAACACCTTTTTATTATTATTGATTTTATCCCAAATGGAATAAGGACAGAAGGCGGCACGGTGGCTTAGTGGTTTGGCATGTTCTCCTCTCAGCGCTGGGGATTCCCGGTTCGAATCCCAATCTGGGTGGAGTTTTCATGTCCTCCCCGTGTCCGCGTGGGTTTCCTCAGGGTTCTCCGTTTTCCTCCCACAGTCCAAAAACATGGATCAAGGTCAATTGAATTCTCCAAAATGCCCCATATAGAGTGTGTAGTCTGTGTGTGAGTGTGTGTCCAGTGATAGATTGCCCCCCTGTCCTGGGTGTATCTGCCCAGCGCCCGAAACGTTCTCCCCTGGATGGGCATGGGGAACTCCCCCCCCCACCCCCCAAGACAATGGATGGATGGGATTAATGGAGTGTGTGTACGATAGGAACCAGGGATTTGAACCCCCCCACTGAAAGTTAGAACACATCACGTTCCATTTGATCTAAAAGTCTTCGTAAGGACTTTAAATAAAGTTTAAACAATCATCATAACACCCCGATTGCCAGATATGCTCAGAACGAACACCAGTGGCCTCTAGTGGTTTCAAATAGCACTGCACCCCAACAGCACCACCACGTACCCGAAAATACACACATGCGTTATGAGTTACACAGACTCACCAACAACTCACAACACTGTGCGTTCATCTAAGTGGTCGGTTTGGGTGGCCGAGCAGGCAGCACCGTCACGCCGCAGCCTCCCAGAGATACCCAGGTGAACGGGACATGACAAAACCGCCCCCTATAGGAGCGAACGAGACTCATCCGTCCACTGGGGAGTTGAGTACCGATTTGAAATAAACTAAACCGTTTTCAGTCACCCAAGTCTAATTTCGACATCGATTTCTACCTGCATGCCGTTATTCTTTACCACAGGCCCGTTCCTTAACCTTCTGTCCAGACCTGCTGATATTAGATGTGTCCACAAACGCATACTGCATACTAATTTTATCTCATGAAACAATGATTTAGCGATAGAGTCCTCCACATTGTTAGATTTATTGGATGCGTGTTCTCGTGATGGAGATTTATGGAGCTGATGGTGGAAAGCGTTACATTCACCGTTCATCGCAGCCACCGCTTCCGGTTTGAAAGCCGTTCCTCGGCGCGGTTCCTCGGCGCCGTCCCTCCACGCTGCGGCGCGCTGGAGTGCCTTCGCCTCGGCGTAATAACAGGCTTTTCTAATGACGTTCCCCCAGAGGGCCCCCAGGAAGCGGCTCTACAAAAAGTGATAATTACATGAAATATACATAGAGAATAAAAGGAGTGTGTTTACATAACGCGTCCCATAAATATCTGACTGGGAAGACATTGTTCTCCGACTCCTTTTAAGCCCATCTCCCAGGGACGCCATTTTAATGACATGATGGTTTAAAGAGATGCCGCGTCGCTCGCTCCATATTTAATTAACTTCTTCTTTTCTTTGCAGCATAAAAAAAAAAATAAAGGAGGGAAATAAGCAACAAACACTCCACAGTTCTGAGACAAAAACAAATAAGTGGAAAAGAACGAGGGAGGGGGGCAGGGGGTGGGCCCCGCGAGCCGTTTACAGGACGCGCTAAAAACGTCGACTAACGGAGAACCGCCGTGAAGAGAACCGTGATACTGTGTTACTGATCTCACAGTGATTTAGGTTCAAGGTGAAACCCCGGACGTGGGCGGGGTCGCCATCTTTCAGGAATAAAAGTAAGGGATGGCCCCATTTTTATTTATTTATATATCCATCCATCCATCATCTTCCGCTTTATCCTCAATTAGAGTCGCGGGGGGGGCGTTCTCCATGCCCATCCAGGGTAGAACGTTTTGGGCGCTGGGCAGATACACCCAGCACAGGGGGCCAATCTATCACTGAATACACACACACACACAGAGACACACTCTATATGGGGCAATTTAGAGAATTCAATTGACCTTGATCCATGTTTTTGGACTGTGGGAGGAAACCGGAGAACCCGGAGGAATCCCACGCTGACACGGGGAGAACATGGAAACTCCATCCACATTGGGATTCGAACCGGGAATCCCCAGCACTGATAGGAGAACATGCCAAACATATATATATACATTATATATATATAATTTTTTTTTATTCTAATTTGCACATATTTTGAATTCTTGTCCACAATAGTTTACATTTAAATTTTAATTTGATGTTTTAATTACTCTGTATGATATTAATTGTATTTGTAATTGTATTTGTAATTGTGCTCTACAGTTTTAAACTTCATGTTTTTTTAACTGACTCCTCCCCGAGTTTAATGAGCAGACTGTCGTTAAAAACAAACAATGAATGAATACGTAAATAAACTAAATGATTGATTAATTAAAAGCTCTGGCTCATTAATCATTTCATTAATGAACTCTGTGTTTATATAAACAGATTGTTTGTGGAGGTTTTCAGGTTAAAGTGACCCAACCCTGACTTTATCATCAATATTTTAATTGTTTACAGCAAATCATGTTAATTAACGACTAATTGCTGAATTAAAATCACTTTGTAAAAGCATTAGATTAGACTTTACCTGAAGAGAAGCTTCCAAACAGAATCAGGTCTGCCATCAAAAAGCCTCCCTCTGGAAACAAAGGGAATAAATGTGGTTCCTAGCAGAAAAAGTCCAGGGTGCTCAGGGGGCTCATGGTGATCAGGTGTTCAGTTACCTCTTTCCCAGTGAGCGCGGGAGGGGCTCGTTAAGCGAGTCGCCAACGGCTGACGACAGAATCGATGAATAATAATAAAACAATGTGATTCATTATTTGAATTAAAAGAATTCATCCTTAAACAATTCAAATGAAATAGAATTAAACGGAATTACTTAATTACATCATTAAAGTGAAATAAAAATCAGGAAAACAATACGAGTGAGATTTTTAACAGATTCAAATTTTTCCCGGTTCGAATACCAATCTGGGTGGAGTTTCCAATATTCTCCCCATGTCTGCGTGGTTTCCCCGGGTTCTCCGGTTTCCGAAGACATGGATTCAAGGTGAATTGAATGCTCTAAATTGCCCCATATAGCACAAGTAAGTGTGTACCCAGTGATAGATCGGCGCCCGCTCCTGGGTGTATCTGCCCAGCGCCTGAAACATTCTCCCCTGCACCCCTCATCATCCCCCATAAACCCTAGTAGAGGATTAAACTGAATGAACAAATGAAGCTTGATGTGGAGCACAGGTTTAAACCTGCAGTCTCTTCAACCGTCAATCAAAACCTCAAACAACCGCAGGTTCTGGTTCGAACCTTAAAGATTGCCGAGCTTTAAATATTAATATGCGCCTCATCTGTGCCTCCGTCGGTCTCTCCTGTAGTCCTGGGTAAAGAGACATATTGTGTGTGATGATGCTGATGATGCTGATGATGATGATGCTGATGTTGTTGATGATGATGCAGATGATGAGTCTCGTTATCTTAATCATCGTGCAGTGAGACATCGTCCTTCGGACGGATTCTCGCGTCATTCGTTAAATCTGTGATCTCAAGTCCACCCCCCCCCCCCTCCAGGTTTGCTACCGTAACGAGGAACCAGCCATCTGGCCCTCACCGGGAGCCTTACAGGTGTTCTGTAGCAGGTATCAGAGGAACGGCGTGCGAGAACAAGAAGATCCAGAGGCGCTGAAACTTTTGGCTGTGTGCGGGGCGTACGGTGCGCCCGCGGTACGGAGCACCCGCGGTACGGAGCACCCGCGGTACGGGGCCTCTGAAACACCGTGTTCTTGTTATCCGGTGTATTTGTAGTCGTGTGCGGGGGTGGATGTGCTCACCAGTGCCAAGCATCTCACAAACTCCTCCAGGACCTGAAGGCGATATTCACAGTTACATGTGTTTCTCTCTCTCTCTCGCCCTCTCTCTCTCTCTCTCTCTCTCTCTCTCTCTCTCTCCAATTATCACCTGAATCTTATTCTGGGGTTTCGATTGCACGCCTGCTGAGGAAGCTCAACTTCACCTACAGCCCTGCAGCCCTCCACGTGACCTCGGCAGGTCCGTCTCCCTCGGCAGGTCCGTCTCCCTCAGCAGGTCCGCACCCCTCGGCAGGTCCGTGCCCCGGACCCGGGGTACATCTGCGCAGATGCCGGAACCCAAACTGGCATGGAACCCGTTCTGTTCTGCCGGAGTTTGGGAGTTTCATCGGGGGGCGCCAGAGAGGCATCGATAATAAAGATCCAATGTGAAAAAAACTTGGGCGTAGTGGTTGGCATGTTCTCCTCTCAGTGCTGGCGATCCAGGTTCAGTAGAGGATTAAGCAGAAGATAATGAATAAGTGAAATCTAAACTTCCAGGGTGAGACGGCAGGGATAGACCCGGGACAGGATGTCAACTTCATCTCCAGGGCTCTTGGGCTCTTTTTAGCTCTTTGAAGGAACCCATGCAGATACGGGGAGAACATGCTTTGAACATGGATGGATAGATATGTGTAAATCCTTAATTTATTCTTCTCCTCCGTTTCGTTTTTCTTCTACTTTCCAGAGGTTTCCATTAGGGGGCGCCACAGTGGACTGTTAATTCTCCATCAACCCCGTGTCCTGAGTATCCCCCTCCATGTCCTCCTCCTGCCTGGAGTCTTCATCCTCAGCATCCCTGCGCCAATAGAACGCCAATGGAGAGGGGTGTGTTGTGGATTTACATGAGCTCTCGGGCTGAGAGCCAGCAAAAAAGCTTCCTAAATAATGCCTGGGGTTGTTGCCCTACCCCCGTTACCTCGGCAACCTCGTCAATGAATCAATAAAAAGTAAATAAACCAGAACTCGACGGAAAGTTTCACAGTCTGCGCAGGTTATTTCTCGGCGTGTTTGTAGGCGCTGCATTCGCTCACACGGCGCCACCACCGCCCCCATCCGCCCTCATCGTGATGGAGATCTCATTAGCCTCCGCCGACACCTCCTCTGACATTCAGGTGAGTCCGTAGGGCGTCGCAATGACACGGATTTGGCGCGGGGGGCGTATCTGCTAGCAGGCCATGCCTCCCACCATCAATTTCTGATTGCTACCCTGGCGCAGACAGCGCTCCGCAGGCCGGCGGCGGCCCGGCGTGACGGCGCGTGCCAGAAAATCCCCCGCAAAAAACCCCCTCGGTTCCGGGCCGGCGGCGAGACGGGGCCCGCGCCCAGGCGACAGACAATGCAGCGGCCCCGCTCTGGCCTCGGCGAGCGCAATTTAATTAAATCACGGGGCCAGCGCCCGCCCTGACGGAACGCATGAAGTGGTCCAGGACGCCGTTGGCAAACACGGCGCGCTGGATGCCTCCGAATACCCTTGAAGCTTATTAAAAGTGGCTGGCACCATTAGACACTAACCGTGTCGCTGCCAAACGCGCGTTCACTTTAATAGTTAAACTGGGAGAGATGGACTGTAACGCTTTCGACGGGCGCTCGCTTAACTCCGAACAGATTGCCGGCATCACAGATGTGCGCCGCCAACGCCGCCGGCTACCCGCCGCCTCTTTATGTCAGAGAGACAGATGCTAACGGTCCCTGAGACACCTGCATTTATAAATATAGCTCTATTTGGAGAGTGGCGTCCTCGTCTGCCGTTACGCCGAGCTGTACATAGAACCCACGATAGGTTCTCGGGCGGGTTCTCGGGTGTTACCCACCGGGGGGGGGGGGTCATAAACGGAACCCGTTTAGTTTAATACCTGATGGCTTTACGCATCTCATCTCAGCTCATCGTCTTCATCTCAATACATCGCAATGGGGGGGGGGGGGGGGTTGTTGTTGTGGGTTCTCCATGCCCATCCGCGGGAGAACGTTTCGTGCGCACCCATTACAGGGCGCCAACGCCAATCTATCGCTGGGCACACTCTCACTCTCACATACTCACACAATACTTGGGGCAATTAGGGGCAATTTACAGCCACCAATTCACCTTGAATTCATGTGTTTGGACTGTGGAAGGAAAACTGGAGAACCTGCATGGACGCAAGAGCCTCCACCCGGGATTGGGATTCAAACCTGGAACCCGCAGTGCTGAGAGCACAAGATGAAGTCAACAACCTGAACAGGTTGCCAGGTCATCACACATACACACCCAACTGCGTCAGACACACATTAGAACATCAGAACCGGTGCTTTAATGCTGGGATAGGACTCACAAGACGAAGTCAGACAGGTGAACACCCTGAAGAGGTTGCCAGGTCCTCACATATACACAGCTACATTAGACACATTAGAACCTGTGTTAGACATGTCCCCTTCGTGTTGGTGATGCTGCGGTGCTTCAATGCTGGGATAGGACTCAAACATCACTCGGAACACCAAAGTCATGTCATCGTACAATTTTAATGTTTTTTTTTAAGTTTTCATCACATGAGAACACAAAAAAAAGAGGTCTTACAAAGTCCGACCGGTTAATATCTGTATAGAACATTTTAAACCCCCGGTTCCGTCCACGCCGTCCGTAAGCGTTCCGTCCGTCACGGGGGTCCCGTGGCAGTCTCTCGCTCGTCTGGCGCCGCTCGCAGGTCGTAAGGGGAATTACAAAAAGTGCACGTCAGCTCGGACCACGGCGGCTCTGGCAGAATGGACTGTACAGATGATCGAGCGTGATCGAGCGCTCCGAGGCGAGGTTCCAAAGCCAAACAGAATCGGAGGAACCATCGGAGGAACCATCAGAGGAACCATCAGAGGAACCATCGGAGGTCTCAGAACATCAAGGCATCAACGCTCCTCACGGTTTGCTCAGGAATAAACGGTGATGAGACATATGGAGAACATCTGACATGAAGATCTACCCGTCTGCTGACTGGAACCCTGGCTGTTGTGGGCGGAGTCAGTACAGAGAGGACGTCTCCAGCAGGTTGGAACCTTCTCCGTTTTTTTAAATGTTTTGGCCTGATGATGATGATGAAAGTAATCAATCAATCATCTTAGCGTTCATCGTTCTGCTGATGAGGAAGATGAGGGACGTTTGTCTTTAACACTAGCTTGGCACACACACACACACACACACACACACACACACACACAAATGAGTTCATCACATGACCCATGTTAAAAAAAATAATTAAAACAACTGATCCACTTCCAAAAAACCCAATGGCAGTGTTTTAGACTCTGAATCACTCTGAATCATTTGATTCGGACTTGATTCCTCACACAGACTTGGTGTGCAAAGGCCTTAATACTGATTCGGGGGGTTCGCGGCGGGAAGCCCTGTCCTGGTTCCTGTGTGATGTTGGCATGTTCTCCTCACGTCAGGATGCTTTTCCTTTCGGTCACTTTCATTAAAGACGCTTAATTGCATCGGTACGTCTGTCCTGTGACGGACTGCTGACCTGTCTGAGGAGTTCTCCGGCCTTTACCGGGATAGGCTCCAGCTCCCATTCAGCACGGACGGTTCTGATCCAAAGCGGAAAGGATTCAGAAACCCTGGTTCCGAGGACGGTTCTCTATCCGTTATCTGGAGGGTCTGTCTCGCGGCTGGAGAGCCCTGAAGCATCGGGATAGGCCCCGGCATTGACTGATGACGGAACATGAAGTCTATACATACAGACATGGGGTGAGGATATTTGGGATGAACTGGAATATCGACTGCAGACAGGTTTCAGAGTGCTGGCAACCAATCGGACCTCCAGTTGGGCCCGCCCACTTTTCAAAGGGGGGGTGAATGAGAAGGTCGACTCTGATCTGGCTTCACATCGATGCACATGGTTTTAAAGCGCATTCCCAGCAGGCTCCGGTAAGCGTCCACATACTTTCGGAGGTTCGGTTCTGCGGGTCCGAGGTTCTGATGCGGCGGGTTGGACCTGAATCCTCATTTAACGACGGAACGCAAAGACAGTTCTGCTCAGATCCGCGTCAGGTAAACGTTAATAACAGAGACGCGTGGGGGACACACCCACCCACGAAGCTCCACCCCCTGAAGCTCCGCCCCCCCCGTTTAATACTCTTTTAATTACAAAGTCTGGTTGCATATTTGAAGTCATTTCGTGTAGTGATCGCACGCCGTTTGAGGTGTGTTGGTAGAAAAGATTCAAAAGAAGAATTTGCTGAGGCCATGCTGGTGATCGGACACGCTGTTCCACGGATCCTTGGGCTGCCCCGCCCCGGCCCCGCCCCACCCAACGTCTCCGGCTGACGACTCACCCAACGTAATGCTTTAAACAAAGACGGATACTCTTTTTTTTTTTTTCTTATCTCAACAAACGATATGTACAACGCCGACCCCGACGCCAACGCCGACTGGACGACGGACGGTATGTACAGACATCCACGTTCAGTCCTGCGTTTCGTCTCTCGGGCTCCGATTTCGTTTTTTTTTTTTTTTTTTTTTTTTTCCTTCTCTTTAACTGAAGTGACGATTCCAGTGCGAACTCGACGGCACGAGGAGCGCGAGGTCGCCACCAGTCCGAGCGCCTGGGATCTTTGGCGACTTCTCCGCGGCGTGGGCGTGGGTCCCGGTTAGCTGCTGCTGTGCTGACTCAGCGTGTGGTTCTGAAAACAGAAAACAGAAAGACGGGTCCAGTTTGAGATTCAGGTTCGGATTTTAGAACGCGTCCAGATTAAACTTCCGCTCCTGGAGGGTCGGGGGCCTCTCTCAAGGGCCCAACGTGGTGAACCCTGAAACAACTAGCGGGTATTTAACGCCATCTGTAAATTATCTGTGATGAGAACATTACAATAGAATGGAGTCATTGTGACATCAGAGAACACATTATGGCGGAGATGAAGTTGTAGGACTCAATGGGTTATGAGATGGCTCAGCCAATCAGATTTCAGAACTAGACATACTCTTCAAATATACTTCATACATAGTTTGTTGCCAGAGTTAGTGTAAAAATAATAAGGCGTAAGGTAATAATAATACAATTTTTTTTTTTTTAAATTTTTTTTTAAACTTCTTTTTAATTTCTAAATATCTTTTTCACCCTTTTCTAATGTAACTTTAAATATAGTTTGTTGCCAGAGTTAGTGTAAAGAAAATATACGCAGACATAATATAATAATAATAATAGAATTTTTGTTAATTTTTTTAAAACATCTTTTTAATTTCTAAAAATCTTTTTCACCTTTTTCTAATGCAACTTGCTGCTGAGAACGTGAATTTCCCCCATTCTAGGACAATTAAAGGTCTACCTTATCTTATCTTAATAGAATAATAATAGAATAAATAATAATAGAATTTTATTTCAACTCGCCTTTCAAGAAACACAAGGCACTTACAATATAAGAAAAACAATAATAAAAAAATTAAAAAGCAGGAGCAACATATAGGAACAACATCCCATAGAATAAAATAAATAATAATAATTAAATTAAGAATTAGATTCTAAACTTAAAAAGCTATTTATTTAAAGCTGCTTTATAAAAGGAGATGTGGATGCACGGGTGAACAGTGGGTTCCACAGCCTCTGACCAACAAGACTAAACACTGTATGAGCGAAGCTCTGCAGAACGAACAGAGAGTGGGAATCACACAACGTACGGAATTAGAATACAGAATACAGGCGATCTTTAAACGCAGCTCCATACCAACCCGGTGGCAGGATCCACCACAAATCTATGGTGACCCAGAGGTTTGGAACAGGAAACGAATGCAGGGCTCCTTAATCACGCCGGCGGTTGCTGAGTGATGAAAACGGCCGGCCGGACGTGTTTGGCGTTTCCATTATCTAAATCCAATTAGTGTAGAATGGAGTTGAATTTGCATGCGGATCAATAGTGCCGGCCCCAGAGGGTCAGCGGGTACGGGGAAGACACGGAGACACAGTGGCGCTTAACACAACCACCCTGCAACCCCCACCCCGGCCCCTACACCGCGACATCTCAATCCGCCAGCAAATGCCCTGGGATCGATGGCCGTGGCCATGACAACCATCCAGGAGCCGAGCCGTCCTCTGCGGAGCCGAAGGAGGTGAATAACATCATCCATCCCCTCGGCTTCCAGAGGCTCCATCGATTCGGGTGGGGTTTAATAATGTTTGATAAGCAGCTTCGTATTTTTATCTTTTTTTGGATTCAGTACCGCTTGTCACCTGCGGGGGCATCGGACAGCGATCGATCGTCCTCTCCTGTAGGTTCAGTCCATTCGAGTTCTAGAACATTGGGCCGGAATTTTTGCGGAACTGGGCCGTGGTACCCCAAAATCAACAGAGAACGTCCAGAAACGAACCTCAAACAGCCCGGCGTTGGAGTGGACGCCGTGGAAGTGGAATGAATTGGGATGCAGACGTTCCCACCAATAGGAATGGCAACGTGACCCCATGTCCAGGTGACCACGCGAGGGGAAAGTTTTGCGTGGAAATCCGAAACATTTCATCACTCGCCGTTTCCGGAGCCGTAAATAAAAAAAAAAAAATTAAAAAATAAATAAATAAACGGAGACGGTCCACCTGCGCACCAACAGACGAGCGTGCAGGCGGCGGGGCGGCGGCGGGGGAGCCGTTGCCATACGGAGCCTCTGTGAAGGAAAACGTGGACGGGGGGGGGGGGGGGGGGGGGGGTGTTCAGTGAGACCGGTGTCCCTGGTGGACTGAATCCAGGTCATCTTTTGAAGTGACTGCTAATCCCTTTAATGCAAAGTACACGCCCCACTTGCTGCGCTGCTTTAGAACCCGACCTTGGGTGCCTTGAACTGGCACGCGGTGAGTACACCTGTCACCGGCGGACCTTATTAAAGACGGAACACGGAGGGGTAAACACCCGAGTCTGTGGAACGTCTAACAAGCGCTTAAGCGGGTAAACACGACTAACGAGCACCGCTAACGACTCCAGCGCCGGCAACGTAGAGTCGTTAGCTTCAGGTTCATTCGTCTCAAACTAAAGAGATCGATTCTATGAAACATGATGAAGAGCGCCACCTGCCTGGAAGTCCGGCTTTCTTCTCCAGCGCTGTGTGTAAAGTGGATGGATGGAAGGTTTAACATGGAAACGGGGCGTCAGCGCCCGAAAAGTTCTCCCCTGGATGAACATGGGGGAATGTTGGGGCGTCCACACAGTTTGGAGTTTATAAGTTCTACTAATGTGATTAGATAACACGTTATATCGCCAAAAGTATGTGCTGACCCGTCCAAATGATCAGAATCAGTGTTCCGATTCCTTCCAAGGTCACAGGCGCATAAACATTTTGTACAGTTCCACGCTTCCAACCTAGGGGGAACCATTTGGAACCGACCCAGTCCTCTTCAACATGACGGTGCACCAGAACACAAAGCAAGGTCCAGAAAGACATGAAGACAGAGTCCTGACCTGAACCCCATAGAACGTCTTTGGGATGAATTAGAATGCAGACTGAGAGCCAGGCCTTCTCGTCCAACATCGGTGTGTGACCTCACAAACACATTTCCAAAATTCCCCATCAACACACTCCAGAACCTCGAGGACGGCCTTCACAGCTGGAGATGTTCTAGCGGCAAAGGGTGGACCCACGTCATCTAGAATGTCCCTTCAGATCACATGTGAGTGAATACTTTTGGCAGTACAGTGTACATTGGTCGTTGCAGTACCACAGTTCCACCACAGAGGGCTCCAGATTCACCAAACTCGAAGCATCCCAAAGTTTTAATTACTTTTATTTCCTCGATCTCTTTTCCCTCCCGCGTCCCTCTCACCTTGATGGCGGCCACCTTTAGAAAGTCAGGCGCCACTGGAAACCCCCCCCCCCCCCACACACACACACACACCTCCGTGTCCCCCGCTGCCTTAAGAAAAGTAGACCCGATTACCCGAGACAGGCGGCGTAATAGCCGATTGGATGCCCTGGGCAGGGGCGAAAGTGTTGCTATGTGAAGCCTGTGATTGAGGCAACCATTTACAAACAGTGTGCAGCAACGCCGGGGGCCTCCGGGGACCCCTCACCCTGCAACCTCTTCCTCTGGCTGCCTCACCTCCGTCCCCTGGTGGATGGAGGAGGGAGGCGAACCGCAGCTTCCTTAATGAATGCGGTCCATTACCCATCAGCCCTGCTCCTCGGGAGCCGCTCGCCCTCGCCGTTCCGGGGCTTCGAATGGCAGGATATTGACACGTGGTGCCACAAAGTGACGGAGTGTGTGATGAGGCGTCGGCGGGGTGTGTGTGTGTGTGTGTGTGTGTGTGTGGGAGAAAATCGAAAAGGAGACAGTCTGTGGAAGGTGTAGGTATTATTGCGCACAGGCATTTGTTGCTGTGTGTGTGTGTGTGTGTGTGTGTGTGTGTGTGTGTGTGTGTGTACACACTCAAGTGCAAGGCGGGACCCCAAAGGAACGCGGCTTCTTGGATATAATGTAGAGCTCGCAACAGCTATTAAAGGAGAAAATAAAGCCTCATGGGGGAGCAGTGGGCTACCTTTCCCCTTAAAACCCGTTGCCCGTGTGCCTCTCTCTGGCACTATCTCACTGCCTATCTCTCTCTCGCTCGCTCGCTCGCTCTCTCCAGGCATTCTCAAGGACGCTGTTAAACGACTTCAGTGGCAGCCATGCAGCCCGGCGACGAGAGGAGGGAGACGGAGGGAACGACGGCGAGGCGAGACAAAAGGGAGAAGACGAAGCTTGCCTCCATGACTCCACGAGAGAGAGAGAGAGAGAGAGAGAGAGAGAGAGAGAGAGAGAGAGAGGGACCGCAACTGTCTCGCTCCGAGCATCTCAATTATTATCCGTATTAAAATCCCAAACCCGGGGTGCGCCTCGCCTCGCCTCGCCTCGCGCTCCCTCCGTCAGCTGTCCTCATAATGAATATATGGCCGTCGTGTAAACATGGCGGATTCAATTCAGAAGAGCGCATTATTAACACCCCCCCTCCATCCTCCCATCCCTCCCCCCCCCTCGGTGACCGTCCGCCGAGACGCCGCGCGGCCCGGAGACAGAAACAAATCAATACCGCTGCGAGAATGCTAACACAATGAAGCACTCGCATCTACAACGTCGCAGTGCCGCTTCCACCGGCGGAACATCCGCCCCCCCCCCCCCCCCCCCATTTACATCTGATATTAAAGCATCCACAGGGCCGTGAGCGGAGAACCTGCCAATCCCCAGCACGAGTCTGCGAGGTGGACGAACGTGGAGGGGAGGGGGGGGGGCGAGATAGTCGATGATGGTAGAGCGTGCCGCTCTTCGCCGTGGGACAGGAGGTTGATGGTTCACGCCCAGGCATGACCGATCGATCACCGCAAGCTCCTTAGGGCAAGGCCTCTGCGGATGTAAATGTTGGAGACCGATGGAGACGGCGACGCGGCGTGCAGTTCGCTCGTGCGTTTACAGAATCGGACGGATGTAAGCTGGATTTACAGCTGGGGAAAAAAAAAATTTTAAAATACAAAAATCAGTGACATCATGAACGTTAATGGCGCAGACGGATCGGACGGTCGGCGCCCGTTAGGCGTCCGAAGCACCGCACGTTTCGATCGGCGGTGGTTCCAAACCGCGGTAACGTCGTTTTTTTTTTTTTTTTTTTTTTTTTTTTAAATGGATCTCTCGAAACACAAACGGAGTTATGTTCCCTGCACAAACGGAACCCCGCCGCGTCCCACGCTGCACTGCTTTAGTCACCGCATCGCTTTCATGCCATTACATCACTTTGTTCCTGGGGGGAAGATGCACTCGGAGGTGGGGGGGTGGTGGTGGTGGGGTTGGGGGGGGGTGGGGGTTAGGGAGTCGGCTGAGGAACGCAACGGGGCAAAAGACGGCAGCAAGTCGAGTGCAAACAGGTGCAACATCTGGAACATGGTCCAGTTTTTACAGAGAGAGAGAGAGAGAGAGAGAGAGAGAGCGGGGGGGTGAGCGAGAGAGGGAGAGGGGGGGGGGGAGCAGTGGATAGTCTGGAAGTAGATGTTGATTTATTTCGGGATCATTAGTTTCGGGCGGTTCATTTCTCTCGGACTCGTCGATGCGGTCGAGCGGCGGATCGAGCGGCGGCGTTTAATCGACGTGAACGGAGGTGGACGTCCGTACTGAACTGTGTTAATCTGATTTTATATAAACACAGAAGTCTGCGGACGCCGCGTGGGTGAGACCATACGGGCGCTACGATTATCGTCCGAGAAATTATCACGATTATTACGATTACTGCGCAATAATCAAAAATCATAATCATTTGCAAAAAAAATTAAATAATAATACAGTATTAACTAAAAAATATTCCTAAAAACACAAAATATCAACTTTACATTTTTTTAATTTAATTTAATTTAAATTTATTTATATGTATATATTTTTTTAAACCACCCCTTTATCATGATAAATGACTTTATCCTAAATTAACTCTGCCTGTGGAGTATAAAATTTAGTAGAAAATGGGCAATTTATCCACAGAAAACAAAATTAATGAATTACTACTAATTAGTTAATTAATCGGTAATATTTTTAATTAATTAATAATTAATTGATTCATGTGTTGTCGTCGACCAAGAACAATTCATCGGATAACGGGACGTGGGTGAAATAACATTTGCAAACTTTTTACAAGAAACACAGACAAACAGATGAAGCTAAAATAGGGGTGATAATAATAATAATAATAATAATAATAATAATAATAATAATAAGAAAGAGAAGAAGAAGAAGAAGAAGAAGAAGAAGAAGAAGAATCTGTCTCCTTTGAAGTACATATGTATATCCAATTTAATTAAACTAGGTTTTTCCTGTAAGGACAAAGTAGCAAGTTTCTGGCCATCGGCACAATCCGTATTGTTGTAATTAACGTCGTCATGGCGATGTTGAGGCATTCTGATGCAAAATTAATTGTTATTTATTGCAAAGGCGATTAATCATCGCAGTTAATTTTGATTGAGCCTTGAATTAAAAACGTCCTAAACGTTCGACGAAGATTTCAGATGCAGAGATGGAGGTACAGACCGGAGGCGGAAGCGAGGGTGTGGGGAAGGTTGTTGGCACCTCAGTCGGAGGTTCTGTGTGCAGGTATTTTAAATAGAGGTGAGATCCGCAGTGTAGAGAGAGAACACAGCGGTACAAGGAACCGGCTGACGAACCCCGCAAAACGCGAGATGTCGTTAACTGGAGACGCAAAGCAACCAGGTCACGTGATGTTACCCAGAAGGCTTTCAGGCGGCTCTCCGGCGTTGCCTCGGCGTGGAGTTTACCCTGAGAGGAAAATGCCTTTCCCTGCATCGCCTCATGGGGCCGGATGGAAACAGGATGGAGGCGGGGGAGAAGAACCTCAGAGGAGGGAGCCATTAGACGCAGGAGGGAGGTGCAAATGAATAAAATTGAGTGACAGACGGTTCTCCTGTTCCACACTCAGAGTCTGAGCTTTAACCCGACAGAAATCGGACTTTCTTTAGGACCCTGTGGTTTTAAATTAGATTTAAAGTCAATTTTACACCCATAGGGATATCACACACACACACACACACACACACACACACACGCACATGCACACACACACACACACACACACACACACACACACACACACACACACCTATCTGCCAGAACAGCATGCCTCCAGTTTTAGGTAAAGTTCCAGACCAGGGATGAGACGATAAATCGTTTTTGCAATTAATTGCGATCACAAATCTTACAATTAATTAATCGTCAATGTGACCTCAAATCGTCATGACGACAGAAAAAATACATTTCTACCAAGTAGCGCCACTCGTGCAAAACAAATTAAATTATTTTTAAATTCAATTTAAAACTTTTTTTTTATGTATAGTACTTGTCTTTTTAGTTTGTCCTTTCAAAAAATATATTTCATTTAAATGGATATAAATTCAGATTTTTTTTTTTTAAATAATTTAAGGACAGTTTTTTTTTTTAACTTTAAATAAAAAAATTGTGAATTAAAAAAATGATCAAAACAATTAAATATTTTGTGGTAATATTTAGCCAAACCCCTGCGTTATCATAAGTTATTTAATTAATTTTTTATTTATTTTATTTTATTTTAATTGTGTGGTAATGGTAATAATCGTGACTATTTATTGGACGGTAATCGTACCATCAGGAACGCCTCGTTTCGCTCGTTTAATCAGCCACTGGACCTTTTTCTGGATTCTTTTGTCATCTTTCAAAATAAAAGCGCGCCGGTGCACGTGCACTCAGGTGACGGACAGGTGAGGGTCGCGAGCATTAATGATTCTGAACCTTCATTATGCACCGGCTACTTTATTAGGAACAGATGCTCGTTTGTACGCTGATGCTGAGCGTGCAGACGGACGTTGCGGTTCCGCCGCCGCCGCCGCGTTCCGTAGTCCGCGTGATTTCATTCCGATTAAACGTCACGTTCTAATGAAAGACGTTGAGAACTCATTTCCACCGACTGTGAACCAAACGGCTGAACAAGACATCACACGCCGTCTCCGACTGTCACGCCGTCCCACGAGTGGAGGCTGGAGCGCCGCGCCATCTGCAAGAGTTCCACGCAAAACGTTCTCCGAATCACCGGTTCATCGCGCACGCCGCTTTAATTGAGACGCGAGGACGGCGGCTTCGGAAACGACAGACGGAAGTGTCCTCCACCGTTCTAAAGGTTCTCTTTACTACTTCAGGGGTGTGACCCAGACACACACTCTGATTGGACATAAAGCTTGGGTTCCAACGCGACCGATAGGAGACGTATCCAGCAACTCCAGAAGTGCCGGGATAGGCTAATGACCGATCAAACCCAGGAAGGGTTCCAATTGGGGGCGGCACGGTGGTTTAGTGGTTGGCATGTTCTCCTCTCAGTGCTAGGGATTTGAATCCCAATCTGGGTGGAGTTTCCATGTCCTCCCTGTGTCCGCGTGGGTTTCCTCCGGGTTCTCCGATTTCCTCCCACAGTCAAAAAACATAGATCAAGGTCAATTGAGTTCTCCAAATTGCCCCATATAGAGTGTGTGAGTGAGTGAGTGTGTGCCCAGCAACAGATTGGCGTCCTGTCCTGGGTGTATCTGCCCAGCGCCCGAAACGTTCTCCCTTGGATGGACATGGGGAACCCCCCCCCCCCCCACCCCGCGACCCTAATAGGAGAAAGTTTAAAGTTTAGGAGACCGTTGTATTTTAAGCGAGGTTCCTCGGTCCAAGGTGGAAGCTTGTAGTTGAGGTTGGAGGTACGGGGCGCAGCAGCGAAGCAGCCCCCCCCCCCCCCCCTGCTCCAAACGACCCTCATCACCCCGTCGAAGGAACGCGTGGAACGACCCATCAAGCTCGCCGCCCCGCCACTCGACGGACGAACCGAAAGCAGCCGCGTCATCATGGAACCTCGTTAAGGGAGACGGATCGGTGAGGTATGTGGAGGCGGCAGAGGCGGGCGGAGGAGGCTCCGCAGAACAGACGAGGATCACAGCGCCATCTGGGGGAAGCCGGAGGTTCTACGGATGAAGGTCCGAATGGGAAATGTATAATTTTCGGGACTCGTCTGGAAGAAACAAAACGACGTTTCCAAACAAAACGAGAGTGCGTTCGACTCGGATAAAAGACCCCCCCCCCCCACCCCGAGATCGGAACCCGCAGTAAGTCAGGTCTCAGTTTCGGAGGAGAACGTGGTGGAAATCAGAGGAACACAAAGCTGGAATTTAAAGAGGACTAAACTCCGAGGTGAAGAGCGCGCGCTCGCCTCTCATCCACAGCCGCCGAAACAAACGACGGCGAGGACTTAAGAGCCCAATTAAATGCTTTCTATAGGGAGTGACGTGAGTGGGGCGGGGGGCGGGGGCGCGGTGGGGTCTTCCAGGGCCGTGAGCCCTGGGCTACATCCTCTAATTAGACGGAGGCAGGGAAGAACTCTGACTGTCACTGGAAGGGAGATGAAGTCTGCGGGGCTCTGAGACGGCGAACGCGGCGGCGGCGCCACCCGGCGAACCAAAGCGGCAGAACGACTTCACTGCGGCAACGAACCTCAGGTCCGACGCTGCGCCGCATCGACATCAGACTGCGGCTTTCGAACAGACTCCGCGAAATAAGTTTCAATATAATAACAAGGAAATTATCCAACAGCTCACTTACGTTGTGAAGTTTTCTTCCTCTTTTTAGCCGTTTCCTTTAGGGGGCGCCACAGCGGATCATTAGTCTTCATATATTATTCCTCATCCTTCCTCTCCTCCTCCTGACGAATCGTTTCATTATTTATTCATACATTATATTCCGCTTTATCCTCTATTAGGGTCACGGGGGGGGGACGGACGTTTTGGGCGGTGGGCAGATACACCCAGGACAGGACGCCAATCTTTCCCTGGGCACACACTCACTTACATACACTCTATATGGGGCAATTTGACGCATTCTATTCACCGGGAATTTATGTTTTCGCAACTGTGCGAGGAAACTGGAGAAGCCGGAGGAAACCCACGCGGACACGGGGAGCGGGGAGAACATGCACCCAGATTGGGATTCGGAGCTGGATCCCCAGCACTGAGAGGAGAACATGCCAACCACGCCAGACGAAATGATCCAAAAAACCTCTGTTAAATTGTAAAGTCAGCCTCTTATTTCAGCCGTGTCCTCTGGGGGGTGCCATAACGGATCGTTACTCTTCATCTCAGCTTGTCAACACTATCCTCCTCTTCGCTGAATTGTTTCTTTATTAAACTTCTAATTAATTTTTTTCCGACCTGGAATCCGTACGCGTTGGCGAGGCGGGTGGCGAGGCGGGTGAAAGGCGGCGGCGGGCGCCCCCAGGCCCGCTAATTTGCCATTAACGCGGCTCCCTCATGAAAGTTTAGGAGAAGTTTACAGGAAGCGGCGGCGGAGTGTCGGAGATCAAACAAGGTGATAGATTTGCGGGCCGCCGCTGTTTGTTTGGGTTCGGGATCCCCGGCGGCGCACGGAGGAAAGGAACCCGCCAGAACAAGAGCGAGCTCAAAGGCGTGGGGGAGTTCTCATCACGTCTCCCCTCAGACGAGGTGTTTGCCTCGGCGCGTCAGACCCAGCGTGAAGCGCCAACAAAGAACAACGGGCGTCATGGATGCGCGCCAGCACATACATCACACACACGTCTATACATCCGCGCGTAAACACACGCCGTCCTCAAAGGAGCCGCCGCCTCGTCGGAGCCGCGCCCTTTAATCTACCTGCAGATGCGCATCATTACCATTCACCCACACGGAACCGCGGCTCTCTGAAACGGCACCAACAAACTGTAAACATCCCGCGTTATTATCATCTTAACATTAAAGCTATAATCAACAATTTAATTAGTTGTTAACTGGCAGCTGCTTAGAAATTCCAGATAGTTGATCGCATGTCTGTAGGTGCTCAGTAAGGCATTTTAGGCGGTCGCTAGGGTGTCGGTAGACGGTTGCTAGGGAATTTCGGGTGGTTGCTAGGGTGGCATTAGATGGTTGCTAGGGAATTTCGGGTGGTTGCTAGAGTGTCGGTAGATGGTTGCCTAGGTAGTGCAGGTGGTTGGTAGGGTGTCGGTAGATGGTTGTAAATGGCGGCACAAGGGTTTTCAGGTGGTTGCTAGGGCGTTGGTAGACAGTTGCTAGGCTGCTTCAGGTGGTTGCCAGGATGTCAGCAGTTGCTGAGGCATCACAGGCTGTTGGCATTACAGGCAAACGGCGGCTGAAGGGTTTTCAGGTGGTTACTATGGACATTACGGGTGGTTGTTAGGCTGCACTAGGTGGTTGCTATGGCATTTTCTATAATAATAATAATAATAATAATAGTAATATTAATAATGACGCAGCAGGAGCATGTTTTTGAAGCAAAAGAAAACTGCACACCATCAGCAATTTTTTTTTTTTATTCCAGACCTCCGTCACGCGGCTCGTACGTGAGGAAACGTGTGGCGCGAGTCACTAATTAAATCAATACTCGCTGCTCGTTGTTAACGAATAACAATTAGCACCATATTAGGAAGCGAGCAAGCGTTGGCGGCGGTGGAGGTGTGAAGCCGCAACCTAAACAATCACGGTCTGCACGCGCGCTGGATGCAGACGCACGGCTGAAGGGCTCTCGCCTCGCCCTCGGGTGGCGCCGTCAACCATCAGACCTCACGGAGCGACGACCGCAGGCCCCGCGGCAGAGGGTTCGAGAATCAGAGCGGACGTGATTCACAGACGGGGTTATGGGACGGGGCCTTCCCCAAACCGCTGGCGCCACGGCGAAAGCTGAACGTATCAGATTTATTTATTTATTATTATTATTTTATTTATTTACGGCGCGTTTCCGTAGCTACAGTGATGTAACCATGTCGACCGCCGAGCCGAGACGGGAGGAAAGAGAGGGAGGTCCACCGTGAGGAGGAACGAGGAGAAAGGAAAACAGACCGGGATAGAACTCCAGATGTGAGAGAGAGAGAGAGAGAGAGAGAGAGAGAGAGAGATGGGCGAGAGCGACTTGGAGGGGGGTCTGTTTTCGGCGGGAGGCCACATACAGACTCACTGTGCCGAGCCCACCTCCATTCTCATCCTGCGCTCTGCCAATAACGGCTCCCGGCTTATTAAAGGAGAAGAGTGCGGTGCGGCGCGGTGCGGGCGAGCGAGCGAGAGAGGCTCCAACCACTCACAGACCACCGGCTCCCCCGCTGGAGTGCACACAGGCCCGGAAGTCAGTCAATCACACAGTGTGTGTGTCTCGCTCGCTCTCTCTCTGTGTGTGTGTGTGTGTGTGTGTGTGTGTGTGTGTGTGTGTGTGTGCGATCCTAGGAGGCCTGATTAGTCCGGCGCTTCCCGATCATGCTCCTCGACAGGCGGGTTGGAAATTGGTCGGCTCCTGGCGGGGGCGCTACCTGTCACAGCTCGCCGTCTCCCGCAACGAGCGCTCACGCAAATGAATAAAATATCACACACCCCCCCCCCGGCGCTCGCCGGTTCCTCCTCTCTCTCCTCGCCCGCCCGCTCCTCCAGTCCGACCCCTGACCTCGGCGGCTGGAGAGCGTGCGATGAGCCGAGGCCGGCGGGCGGCGTGACGGAGAACGAGCGAGGCCGGCGGACGAGGCGAGGGGTTTCCACAGAGCGCGGCGTGGCATGAGACGGTTCTAAGGCCTCGATAACATCTAGAGTGCCTTCCGAATGTCCCTTCACCTTAAACCACGTTCCTTACAAGGTGGAGTAACGGAAACGGACCCTTCCCAAACTGCTGTATGCGTTCATGTCCTCACGAGGTTGTCCATATAATGCAACCTCATGTCCTCACGAGGTTGTCCATATACCTCATGTCTTCACGGCGTTGTACATATAATACAACACAAAGTTGATCTGTCGGACGCTCTATACGGAACCCAGGATCCCACGCTGCGCTCGCGGGAACGAGGCAGAGCGTACGGTCAGGTCAGGAGGTCCGCAGGTCTGTGTATAGTATTCGGAACCGTGCGTGGGGGCGCGGGCGATGCCTCCACCCATGGGGCACCACCGGGGAACGAGTTGCAGGTGGAGTCTGAGAGCGGCGTTCCCCCGAGCGCGGGGCTGCCGTTCCTTCAGAACCCTCCCTGATCCGGAACAAAGAGCCAGAGGTCTTTCTTGTCGGCTCTTGTCTCGACAAAAAGCCTGTAAAACAACTAAAGAGTGCATGAAGCTGCACCACCAGGGAGCGCCGCACCCACCCCATCCACCGCACCCACCCCATGAAAGACAAAGGCAAGCTTGGCGGCGCGGCGCCGGCTTCAGAAAGCAGCTTGTTTACGGCGGAACACAACTTTCTCTTGTCTTCCAGAACAGGATTAACAACGCGGCTCTCGCGCCGCGGCCTCGCCGTCCACCGTCCTCTCCACCACCGACCGCGCTGGGGATCCGGTTTGAATCGCTCCTGTTCCTATAACGACTCCTGAAAATAGGCGGTCGTCGGGTCCAACTGGAGAGGCTCTGAATGGGATAGGACCAAAATCCAGGGGGGAAATGAGGGAGAAGGACTGAAGAACCCTAAATGGGCAACGTTTTTTTTTCCTGCGCTGTGATTGGACGAGGGAACGTAACTCTCTGTTCGGCCGGGTCTGTCTGAATCTAATGAATTCTTTATGACGCCGGTCTCCTCTGAGTGCTGCGTCCTGATCCGGATCCAAACGCTTCCCGTAAACATCGCGGTTAGCCACTCGGCGCTGCAGACCAGGCGCCGGGTCATATATTTATTTATTTATTTATTTATTTATTTATTCACCCCGGTGCAGGTTCATCTCAGGGCAGCGTTCTGAAACGGAGCTGCCGCTGGGGAGAACATGCAAAATGCACACAGGGCTCTAACGACTCACTGGTTCCAGCCACTGCACCTTATTATTCATTATAAAACAAGTAATCCTGCTCCTTAAATCTGATTGGCTGAGCCGTTTGTCCAGCCTTGACATCATTAACGATAACACACCCCTCTGAGCGATTCACATTCGTATCAATGCGCGATTTACAACACATTATTTTAAATTATAACATACAGATTTAAAATTTCTGTAATTTGGCCACAAGAGGGCAGTGAGCGACCGTTAGAGAAAGCGGAATCCTGTTCACGTTTAAAAGCCGGACTACATTACGTCGCGGAAGAGCACATTATTAACGATTTTGCTTTTAATTAAACGTATTTATGAATCAAACTTTGTTTTTTTGTTTTGTTTATTAAAGCAATAAGACACTCGAGGTTGTGTGTTATTGTGAATAAATCACAGGAACGAGGTACTGTCGGGACTAATAACACCTCTTTTTGGGGTGTTATTCACAATAAGCCATGCCCTCTCGTATTTTATTGCTTTATAGCACTGACCACGCGCTTCATTCCGATTTGTATTCGATATGTAAAGATTTTAAAGCGTTGGAGTTTGATCCTGTCCTGAAACGCAGTCTGAATGTTTGATTATAAAGGATGTTATTTATGCGTTTGCGCGCTTGCGTGCGATGTGTTTTCGTTCCGTCCTGCACCTCCGCAAAAATTTGATGTATAATTAAAAGCCTTTAGCGTGAGAGCGCCGCTGATGTAACGACGTCTACCGCTGAGATAAGTGCAGGAAGAACAAACGCAGGGAAAGGTACTGCGGGCACCGCACCGAGATCGCGTACAAATGGGAACACTTCCCTCGGAGGTACAGCGCCACCGCCCGACGCGCCGCTGCGCAGCGTACAGCGTGCAGACATCACCACAGGAAGGCAGGTTCCTATAGATGACCCCCTTTTTGGCCCTCACGTGGTCCAACCGAGTGCCACCGGTCGGTCGAGTAAACATGGGGTTCGGTGGAGTCGCTCACCTGGAGCTCCGTCTGAAAGAAGAACTTCTGCGGACACTGCGTGCAGTCGTAGATCTTGTCCTCCTGACCGTGAGCCGAGAAGATGTGCTGCTGCAGCTTGCTGGCCTGCACGAATACTGCCCACGCACACACACGCACACACACACACACACACACACAGAAAACACACATTATTACACAACACACACACACACTGCTGCTCCCCTTCAGAACCTTTTAGTTCCAATTAGCAGTGATGATGAGATTAACATATGGACAGTTGGTTCCTGACAGGAACCATTATACTGTAAGCAGAACCTTCATGGGGTTCGGGTATCTCTGATTTATCTGGTTGGGGGGACCCTGGAAGGAACCTTGTTGCTGTGAAACTGCTGCACCACCACGCGGCCACCTAGTAATGCCACCCAATCCAGCATGACTAATTAGCTGGTTGGTAACGGAGCTGATTAATTGGAGCGGCGTTAGGAAGTCCGTAAATGCACCTCACGACGTAACGTAACGTCCTCACAACGCTGCAGAGGAACCGTTCCGCACACCGTGCACCCGTGGAGGGTAGTCGTCCGCATACTTCTGGCCCGCGTGTCTTAATTAAGTCCAACATGTCTGCTTATCAGAGGCGTCTCACCCTCTGCCTGGATTTCAGTCCCTAATTAACAACTGCAAAAAAAAAAAAAAAAAGAAACAGAACCCGAACCGCGTGCACCGCAACCTCCAGAGAACCCGAAGGGGAGCCTCGTATCAAACGAACGAACGGAGCGCCAGCAGACTAAGCACCCGCTTGGAAGGGTACACGGGAGATAATGAGGGACATGGAGAACATTGTGCGCTGGTTGGAGGATAATTCGGTGGCCGCAGCCTGTTCGGCCAAATGGCTAATTCTGTGCGCGGAACATTTACATCGCAAAACACTTTCAAACGAGCCGAGAGGTGGCGGCAAGTTCAGAACTGTAACGATCACGCGCTCCGATTTCAGTCGTTATTATGTGCGGTCGTTAAAAAAAACCTACACAAGTCTTAATAATGTCACCGCAATGTCAACGAGAATGAGGCTGTTCCTCCATGTCAGGGTTATAAGGTTCCTCACTGAGGTTGTACCTTAAAATCAGATTAATTAGACTTGCCCCCTGAGGTTTCACCTCCATATCATATCAGGTTTATGAGGTTCATCACTGTGAGGCTGTACCTCAATATCAGGGTCATAAGGTTCCTCACTGAGGATGTACCTTGAAATCCGATTTTAAGGCTCATCACTCAGGCTGTACCTCAATATCAGGGTCATAAGGCTCATCACTGACCAAGAACCCCTGAAGCGAGGGTTCTAAGACTCGTTACTGCAAGCAAATCCATGCAGATGCAGGGAGAACATGCTAACTCCACATAAAACGTTCCCAGACCTCCGACCCAGAACCCTTTGGCTAAACAGAACCAGCACCACCCAGCGAGCCGCCACGCCGTCTGTCTCCCTGGTACATGCAACAGCAAGGGCACTATGACATCACAATGTCCAGCCCCTGATTCCTGGAGACTTGAAAAGATTCTTGATGATTCCAGACTTCTGCAGGTTGATGTACGGAGTGCGCGCGGCGTGGCCGAGCGGGCGAGCGAGCGAGCGCGAGGTGGTGAAGCAGCAGAAACAGAAACTCAATTTATAATCGAAACTCAATCACGGCCAGAAAACCCGGTTACGCTGTGCAGAGGAAGCAGTGCCGGGGCCCTGATTGCATCCCAGTTGCATGAAATCAAGCTCTTCTGTGTAGCCTCCCTCACCCCCCCCCCACCGCACCTCCTGTGTCTCTGCATTCTGCGGGGAATCTCCTTGGAACGCCGCAGTCCAACAACAACAACTTTGGGGCGGAGCTCGGGGTCCGAGGCGCGGCCAGCTGCAGAGGTCTGGGGTTGGACGTTACTGATTGGACCGCATTGGGAGCCGCATCCCGCTTGACCCACTGTTCTAATTATAAAGACCCCAGATCGGGTAGGTCTTCACCTTTGGTGGCACCAATTTGGGTGACCTTCTCATTGAGCATGTTCTCCTGTTAGTGTGGGGATCCAGGTTCGAATCCCGATCTGGAGTGTTCTCCCCGTGGGTTTCCTCCAGGTTCTCCAGTTTACTCCCACAGTCCAAAAACATGGATTCAAGGTGAATTGGCTGAATTTGCCCCTTTATAGTGTGAATGAGTCTGTGCTTACAATAGATCTGCACCTGAAACAATCTCCCCTGGATATGTTCCCCATGGGGAACTCCCCCAAGACCCTAGTAGAGTAGAGATGACATCACATCCTGACCGTAAAACATCAAACCCAACCTCAGGATTAACTAAACCTGAACTCAGGCTCATCTAAATGAACCCGGTCAGTACTGACTCCATTACAGGGGACTTTCAAGACCTTCCCTTTGATGCCCCCCCACACACGCCCTCTAGAGGGCGTGACGGGCCGAAAGAGACAAAACAAAAACTGGCATCACCTCAAGAGCGTATCCCGTCTCCATTAGCCCGCTTCCTTAATTATACTGAGAGTATAAATATTCATGCGGACGCAGTATTTATTTATGCGTAGCCTGAATACAGTCACTCGACTCGACGGCACGACTTTTTTTGCGATGGCACTTAAAAATACATCGTGTGTCTGTGTTCTTTTAATTAAGCCACACTCGAGCCAGTGAATGATGATGTGTGGGTTAGCGTGCGCGCCCTAATTCTCCCCGGAGCACTTCAAACGGGCCCTTCGTTATGCCAGACCCCAGTGTGATCGGGCGGCTATTCTGGAATGAAAGAGAAAGCGACGGGGTGTGTGTGTGCGCCGGGCCGGGGGTGCGGGTGGGGGGGTTGGGGTTTGTCGGTGGCGGTCTCTGAGGTACCGAAAATGTGGGCAAAGTTAGCATTCTGGGCTTCATTTGAATTTCTTGAACTCGATAAACAACTTTTCCCTTTATGCCGCAACCGCGGAGGGAGAGGGACGCTCGGCCGGAATTCCGCGGATTCCCGTCTCGCGACGGAGCTCTGCGTGACCGTGGCCAGCGCGCCGACCGTCCCTCTCCGTCCGTGCAGAAATCGGACAAGTTCCCACGTAGGCGAAACGACAAAGCAGAAGTCCCGCTCCTGGACTTTCACCTCCGCTTTCGGTTTACAGAACCAAAACACAGATACCGGGCCTCACGATGGCGCTCTGCGTGACCTCAGCCAGCACACTGAACTGGACACGTGAGAATATAGGACGCGTTCCTGGGCACGCAAAACAAGAGTGCTGAAGTCCCTCGCCACTTTCGGTTTGCGGAATGCAGATTCCCTCTCCCTCCGTGCAGAAATTGCCTACCCCCGGACTTTCACCTCCACTTTTGGTTTGCGGAACTCTGGGACTCGCGATGGCACTCTGAAGGAACTGGGTCCGCGTGCCGACCGTCCCTCTCCGTCCGTTCAGAAATCGGGCAATTTCCCGTTAAGGCAAAACAGGAGCGCCAAAGTCCTGCTCCCCAAATTTAACCTTCACTTTTGGTTTACGAACCACAGATTCCAGGCCTTGTGCTCTGGGCTACCTCGGCCCACACTCCGAGCGTCCATCAGAAATCGGACAAGTTCCCATGAAGTCAAAACGAGAGTGCTAAAGTCCCGCTCAGGCCTCGCAATGGCGCTCTGGGCAACCTCGGCCCACGCAGCATCCCTCTCCATCTGTACAGAAATCGGGCAAGTTCCCACGAAGGTGAAATGCTAGCGCCGAAGTCCCGCTCCTGGACTTTCACCTCTTCTTTTGGATTGTTTGCGGCGTCCTGGCGGTCGGGATGGAAGGCCGGCCTCTCGCGCCCTCTTTCTCCTCAGTCAGCAGACGTTTCTTTTTTTTTTTGGTTCTTTTTTTTTTTGGTTCTCGCTGCGGGCTTCCTGACTTCTGATAGCTGTCAAATTTGCCCGGTGAGACAGGCGCTTCTGTCATCTTCCCCGGGCCTCTGGATCTCTCTTCAACTCCACTTTTCCCTCATTCCCTCTCCCTGTGCTCGCTCGCTCGCCCCCCTCCCCCTCCCCCATTGGCGCCGTTTTTTTTTTTTTCCGTTTCCGTGCTTTGTCTGCTTTTCCCTCCCGTGTCTTCCTGTCTTCCTCTCAAGTCCTCTCTGCCCTTCATTCGATTCTCCTGGTTCTCGGGAAGAGACTCCTTTAGTCTGTTTTCCTTCAACACTATACTGGCGTGCTGTACAGTCAGAGAACCCGATCTGGGCCCCTCCTCTAATAATTAGTACGGTATGGTTCCACAGTTCCTCTGGAACTGTCCAAGGAGTTCCTCAGTAACACGGCCCACATGTTCCAAAACGCACCTCTTCTAGGTTTGGCGAGGAGACTATTTCTAGCGCACATCCTACCTACGATGCCCACCAGATGGCACCGGCACCCCTACAAACCATACCATATCTCAGGTGGTGCCACACTCACTACAGAGTGTCCACCACCGACACATTATAAACACAAGGAAACTGTGTGGAGACACTAGGGGCAGCCTCTGTCCACACTACTTTACTGACCGGTACATGGTCAGCAAGAAATGGCGAGACAGAGGGTGCTGTGAGGCCAGTGGGCAACCATTTTGGCAACACGCCGACTCAGCAACGCTAGGGGAAAAAAATTTCAGTACTGAAAGTGCCGTAGCTGGAAAAAGAAACAGGCTGTGGACATGTCCCCTAAATGGCAGCACTAATGTCCCGGCAGTAACGCACAGGCACATCCAGGCGCTCCGGCAGCGATCATGACGACCAATACCACACTGTACGATCGCGGGACCACACGGTCGGACGTTTCTCGTAGGACGTGGTTCTTTCATGGAACGTCTCGAGCCTCGTGTAGCTGTCCGCATACCTCCGGCCGTGTGGTGTAGCACACAGTGTAAGCTTTTAGTTTCGAACGGCGTTTGGACAGAAGGTCAAAGCGGGAAAAGCAGGCGTTTTTAATAATTCACGCTGACGAGATGGACATCCACGCGTCAGTTATTTCGTCTCCTCGGAGCCGAGAGGATGCTTCCGGTCTTCCAGGAGCAGAAAAACAACGGGCCTCTCGCTTTATTCTTTCTGTTCTCTCGCTGTAAAACATCCCAGCTCTCGCGCCCTGTCTCCTCGGCGCCTCCTTGGCATCCTTGATCGATCGGAGTGCGGGGGGAGACCTGGGACCTGTCCGTCAAACGGCGTGCGTTAGGAACGAGGAGCGGGGATGAATTTATTTATCTAACGGTTCAGACGGTTCCACCATTCTAAAGTTCTCGATGTCCTTGCCGGTTGGTCGCCGTGACTCTGTTCTCTGATCAGGACCATGGACGGATTCGTCGCTCCTCCACTCGTCAGTAATATCCGCGGTTGTACCCTGGGTGGCGAACTGACGGTGGAACATCGGGTGACGCCGTGACAGGAGTGGGTGGCGGCGGCGTGACTGGCGCACACGGAGGAATCGCCAGAGCTCGGTAGCTGCGCACCACAAACAAACGACCGGCAAGCAAGTGTGGCGTGAGGAGCAAGTGGGGCGACGTGGAAGCTTTGTCCACCGAGAAGACTGATGAGGCTTAGCGGGAGCCGAGCGGCGACCGGCGGCTAAGAGCTTTGCAGATTTCATTATCCAGACAGTTAACCCCGCTGACACCAGAGTGGGGAGCGATCCTCTCAGGATGGAGTGCGCCACGCACCGAGACTGATGAGATCATTACCACCAACATCCACAATTAGCATGTTCCCCCTCCTGCTACACCCCCCCCCCCACTTCTGCGCCTCCCTCCTCCTCCCAACAGCCAAAGTCTCTTTGTCTCCCTGTGTTTCTCGTCACGCGTCTCTTGCTTTCCGCCGGCGGTCGTGATCAGGTGACCGAGCGGGAATCGATAATCAGATCGTCCCATCGGATGCAAAGGCGTAACGGTTCCTCGGTGGTTCCGGGTTAATCGTGCACCATCATGGCGATCCACCCGAAGGAGGTGCCATGTTCCAGGATTCCACAAATCAGAACTGACACAAGGGGGCGGCGTTTAAATCCACTGTGGACAAGCCAGTTGAGGAGGGGAGGTAACAGGGCTCTTGAAGGTTCTGTGCGCAGGTATTTAAGGAAAAGTGAGCCGTGGAGTGTTTAGGGAGTGCGCAGTATGTAACTAAAGGGACAACCTCCCTGGTGTCCTTGTGAGGACCGAGGCTCAGTGGGAGACAGTCAGGCAGCATGAACAGCATACAGATTTGTTTATGTTTATCCATCCATCCATGGGGGGGGGGGTTTCCCCATGCCCATCCAGGGGAGAACGCTTCGGACGCTGGGCAGATACACCCAGGACAGGGCGCCAATCTATCACTGGACACACACTCACTCACTCACACAGACACACTCTATATGGGGCAATTTTGAGAATTCAATTGACCTTGATCCATGTTTTTGGACTGTGGGAGGAAACCGGAGAACCCAGAGGAAACCCACGTGGACACGGGGAGAACATGGAAACTCCACCCAGATGGGGATTCGAACCGGGAATCACTAGTGCTTTATATTTTATATAAGGTTAATAAATTTGACGTACCTGTGAAACAGACGGGACACTTGAAGGTTCCGCCCATGCCCTCGAAGCTGTGCTCGATCAGGTGGCATTGCAGCTTGGCCGGCGAGTCGAACGTCTGATTGCACAGCTTACATTCGTGGTTCAGGCCCTCTTCTGAGGAAAAAGAGCACAGACGGCCACAAAACCAACATCAGTCCGGGTGCCGGAAAAGCGCCGACTCGTGGCCGCGGCGCTTGAAATCACCCGCCCCACTCCGAGTGCGTCGTTAAGGAACGGCGTGATTGCTGCCGACGCAGTTAAGCTTTGATTAAAGAAATGCCATGAGCGCTGGCTGGCTGAGTCTCGGAACCGAGAGAACGTGTGATCAAGTTCCTATTAGCGCAAATTGGCCGGCCGGCGGGGGTCCCGCGCCGCGACGGGCTGCCAGGCTCGCAAACGAGGACGCGCAAACCTGCTACGGCAAACAAGACGGATTATTTTTAGATTGTATTTACTAAGAGTCTTCGATGGGTTCAATCTGAACCTGATTGGCTGGTTTGGGTTTAAACCCGATTGGCTGGTTTGGGTTTAAACCTGATTGGCTGGTTGGGGTTTAAACCTGATTGGCTGGTTTGGGTTTAAACCTGATTGGCTGCTTTGGGTTTAAACCTGATTGACTAAGCCTCATTCGGCGTGAGCGGCGGAACGCGTAAGGGTCTCGGGGCGTTACGACGGAAACGGCGACATAAAGTTTGACATTGTGGGTTCCTATAAGCATTTCGCCAATAAGGTGAGTGCAATCATCCGTGACCCATCCACGCTCTCACTTCATACGGTCCGGCGCTCGCCATATGGGCCCAAATCAGGCCCGGGCCCCCAGGAACCAGCTGCGGCCCACCAAATCACCCAGAGGACCGTTTAGCAAGTCGGACCGTAATACAGAACTGGCAAGACAAGCGACCTGAGCGGCTCGACACTCAAAAAAGAACCCGGGACAGATGGGTGTTTAGCATGAATGAGTCCGTTACCAGAGACACCTGAACCAGGTTACACACACACACACACACACACACACACACACACTCACACTCAAGGACACGCCGGACACACGGGGACGACGGGCGCAGAGTTCTAAAACACCTCATTCCAGCTGAACCAACTCACCGACGCTGTACGTTTAGGTTTTACTGGTGTCTTTGCCAGTCCGACTACATCGCCCTCTGGTGGCAGGCTTCAGCACAACCTTCAAGAGGCCCACCATTGCAGTCTCAAAAAACACTAGAACATTAATACCCCCGCCGCCCAAAATGACAAGAACTTCTTATTGGACCGGCACTCCTGCAGGATGCCCTCAATGGACTTATAGTTTTCAATCGTTAAATGCGGGTCACATGATCACCACACGATCTGTACATGGCTGTCCTACACTGTTGATGCTCAAGGAGAAGGACTCCCCCACTGAGCCTCGGTCCTCACAAGGTTTCTACCTTAAAGTATCAACATAACGGGGAGTTTTGTCTTGCTGCTGTCTCTTGGTCTTGCTCTTTGGGGTTTAAAGGTTTATAACTCTGTAAGCTGCTTTGTGACGACGTTCTATTACACATAAATTATTTGAGCTTAGAACTTCGAAGGACGTTCTGTGACCATCGACGGAGAACTGTTCTCTGAAGGACAGCAGAATTAAATCATTTACTGATGCTGCAGTGGATAGAACAACGTTCTGATAGATCCCAAAGGGTAATCTAACTTGGTTTGGGGTTGTGGGTTCAGCCACTGGAGTTGCTCCACATGAAACCCTAAGGTTCTCCATCAGGTCTGATCTGATCTCACCTTCCAAACTGTTGTTCAAGCTGGAAGCATGGAGAACCCAAAATGTCTGGGAATTCCAGCCAACAAGACTGTTCTTTACTGGAACAATGGGTCCTAACCCATTCCCCACATACAGGCTTTTTAGGCCAATGAGGCGTCGACCCAAACTCGGAACGTCCCTCCAATGAAGCAAAATTCATCAGATCATCATGGGTCTCCTTGGAGACGCCCAATCCAAGATCCCCTTACGTTCATTCAGCCCTCGTTTTCACCTTTAATACATTTTCCATCCCTTCCCCGGGTTCCTCGCCTCCCTCTTTGCACGCTGCCCGTTCTCGGTTAACGCCGTTTTTTTCCGGAGCGACTCGGCGCCGTGGCAGCTGAGCGTCGCCGACACCGGAGAACGCCGGAAGCCCATCTGCATACCCGCAGGGCCCGGCGCGCTGGCCCTCATGCTTTATGTATTCAGCAGCTCGCTCCGGTGGCGGCGCCTAATCTGGCTCCCGTGTGGACGCAGAGGGAGGAGACGAAATAAAAGAATATTAAAAATACAGGATGCACCATTTCCTTTTAATCCCAACTACAAATGAAGATGGCGATCGGATCGATGTGTCGTTGGGGTTCTAGGCACGTGTGTGTGTGTGTGTGTGTGTGTGTGTGCGTGTCTGTGTGTGTGTGTCAGTAGAAAAGAAATAGAACACTATGGACTTGCTACAAAAGGAAAAGGTTAGGCCAGGGTGGCCTAGGTGGCCCGGCGGTGCCAAAAGGCCACTGATGTCACCAAAACGCAAAGTCTAAACATTCCGTTTCCTCTGCGCCGCGGTCCCACGCCGTTAATTCTGCCGAGACGCGGCTCGCCGTTCGCTCTTGGCATCGATGCGGAAAAATCTGATACATAGATTTACAGCCGACGCCGGGGACTCCGCAACGTCTTCGCAGACGGGCTTTCAAAGAGACCGACTGCCTTTGGGTTCCGAGGCTAACAGATTGGTGGACGGAACAACGGCCATGAAGGACGGAGGAGCGAGGAACCATGGACCCATCCAACACCTTCACGGTAGGGGGGTAACGGGACGCTGAATTCCCTGCGGACCGTTCGGTCCGGGTCACGCGGTTCGGTACGCGCTTTACGTCGCAAAATAGAACGGAACGCAATGCGAAAAATAAAAGACAGAAACAAAATAAATAGATGAGAACCTTGGGTGTAAACACCTTCACGCCATGCTGAGAGTAGCTCAGTTTAGAGGCGGAGCCTGGACCGGGAACATCGGCGAAATCAACCGTGTGGGAGGAGTTTGGGTTCCATGGACTACAATGGAGGTTGGGAAACAGACTCTCTCATCCATCATCAGTGTCCGACCTCGTTAACGCTCCTCTGGATAAATGGCAAGAAATTCGGGACTTTCTTGCTGTGAGGTGGATGTGCTAATGGAGGCATCATCACCACCACCAGCACCATCACCATCACCTTCAGCACCACCATCAGCACCTTCACCACCACCAGCAGCATTATCACCACCACCAGCAACATCAACACCATCCCCACCATCACCTTCAGCACCACCATCATCACCACTATGCGCACCATCACCACCACCACCACCATCCCCACGATCAGCAACCCCAGCACCCTGATACTAAACAACAGCCCTAACGACTTTCCGCAAACGTTTGGTCCTCTGTCATCTTTCAGATTTAAGTAAACAGATGACATGTCGATTTAAATAACAAAAACAAACCAAAGAATACCCCGTACTCTACAAATACAGACCCACCCCACCTACCCACCCCCACCCACCCACCGCACGCTCTCACACCGGAAGAGCAGCCGGGAGCCGGGTCTGCGTCAGTGGGCCGTCAGTCGGCGCTTCAAACCCCACGATTGCTTTTTAACTTTGAGATGTGAGACTCCCTCTTCGTTTGCGCTGATTAAAAACAGTCTCTGAAGACTCTTATATTTCGACACAGACCTGGAAGCGGTAGGTGGGTCCGCCCGGCGCTTGGCGCTCGCTGCGGCGAGAGCGATCCATTAAAGGATAATGGGCCGAAATCGGAGTGATTAAAGCTCAGGGAATAAGGGATGCAAACAAATCTACTTCTCCTCCCTGGGTGAACGTGAGCGCTCGTGCAAGTGGGTGAGAGCACGTATGAAAGAGACGGAGGACGTCTCCGGTGGACAGTGCCACTCGCAGGGGAGTGGGCTGGAATTTTCCTACCATTATTAAATTGAAGAACGGCGTCTCCCCGAAGGCTAATCGCTGCTTTAACAACTGTGTGTTTCTTTAAGAAGTTGAGAAGCGAGGAACCCGGTATGAAAGCTTAATTAGGAACCTTCGTATGTTCCGTCGCATCGAAAGAAAGCGCATTCCTTTAAACGAATATTTGGACCTTTAATTATTATGGACTTTATTTAACACCATTGAAAACTAGGAGTGTTTAGCATGTTCTCCTCTCAGCGCTGGGGATCCAGGTTCGAATCCCAATCTAGGTAGAGGTTCCACGTTCTCGCGTGGGTTTCCTCTGGTTCTCCGGTTTCCTCCGATTCGTATTCATATATCATTCATTCATTATCGTTTACTTAATCCTCCACTAGGGGGCATGGATGAGGGGGGCATGGACGGGGGTTCCCCATGCCCATCCAGAGGAGATTCCTTACACCCACCCTATATGGGGCAATTATGGAGCATTCGATTCGCCTTGAATCCATGTTTTTGGACTGTGTGAGGAAACTGGAGAACCCGGAGGAAACTCATGCAGTCACGGTGAGAACATGGAAACTCCACCCAGATTGGGATTCGAACCTGAATCGCCAACGCTGAGGAGAACATGCCAATCACTAAGCCACGTGCCGCTTTTCAAGGTAGATTTAATGCTGTAAATTGCCCCATATATTGTGTGATTGTGTGCCAAGCGATAGATTGGTGTCCTGCCCAGCGCCCGAAACGTTCTGTCCTGAATGAGCATGCAGAACAATGTACAGGGGCTCCCCCTGGTGTCCGAGCATGGTAGCTGCTCGAGGAGCAGGTCCATAATCAGGTTTCTTTTATTGTTTTAATTAAAACAAGCTTACGTTACTATAGTAGGAACCGAACGCGTTCTCCGACACGAGCGCACGGATCATCGGGTGTTGATTAAAAAAACCATTCTGCAACACTACAGGAACGTAACTAGTTCCGCACAGGACTCACAGGTGACCTCTGCAGAGCGTTGAGGGAGGGCTGCGCGGTTTCCATTGGCCATGCGTCTCCGTGGGGACCGCTGACGAGCGAGGCGGAAGGCGGGAGGACCTAATGCGTAGGTTCCGACGTTCCGTCAGCCGGGTAACGGGGTGTGGATGGGAACACGCAGCGTGCGCCACCCCGATTAACATGCCACTAAATGTGGAAGATGGTTCAGGGGGGAAATCATGGCTCCGTGTCCCCCGACCTTCGGAGACCTGAGACGGTGCTCCGGAGACGGGAGGCGGCCCCCGCTCGCATCGCTCCGCTGTTGATTTATGGTGGTTCCAAATGAAAAAACGGAACTCTCTGGGGCGCCGGCGTCCAATTAACGGAGACGAAACGAGCGGCGCCCGGCGAGGGGGGACAGAGAGGCAGACCGGTTATCCAATGACAGGTGGGAGCAGACCGTGAGTGCACAAACACACGTCCACCCGGAGGACCGCGGGGACGTTCTCGGGGTTAGAACGCACAAGTACCTACGGAACACTCCGGTGGCCGATTCGCGGGTCATCATGAGGCCTGACTTGATAACGAGGGAAGGGGGAAGTCAGGGGTGTGTCCTCGTCCCCATCCCTGTCCTCGTCCTTGTATGCGGCACCATACGCACCTGACGGTACCGAGGAACTCGTTTGGCGGAAAATAAAAACGCTCGACAATTATCGGCTTAATTGACTTCCCGCGCCCGCCTACAGAGGGAGCTCCCCCACCCTCCCCACCCCAACCCCAACCCCGTACTCAACACCGCACGCTGCGCCGAGCCCTCGGCCGCACGCTGCGTTCCTTTGACGCTCGGCGGAACACGTTCTCCTTCCTTTCCGCACGCGGACAGATTCATCATCAGGTGTCTGCAGGTGGCGCTTTAATAGAAAAGCTCGGGGTCCCACCGAGCGCGCGCCGTGCAGCGGCCGCCCACAGCACGCCGCCGGTCACAGTGGGCCGCCGAGCATCGGCATAATTTCATAGAATTCAGACCCCCCCGCCACCCCCCGCCGCAAATTTAATACGTCTCAGACGCTAGCGGACCGCCATTTTACATTAATGCCGTCCTTTCCCTTCGTCTTACTGTCAACCGAGGCACGCCTGATCCTCGCTACCTCTCCACGTCCTGCTGCTGCGTGCCCCCCCCACCCCCCCGCTCCCTTTCCCCCTCGCCCGCCCCACAGAGCACCTCACACCGGGAGAGGGGAAGTTCATTACCTCAGCTAAATCAGAATTAGTCCCTTCATTTTGACGGGGCAAACTTCATTAGAACGGCCCCTCTGTAATCCGGCGGGGGGACGTGATGAATCTACGTGGGGCGATAATTTGCCTCGCGCAGCACATTCAGGCGCCTCATCTGTTCCTCCTTCTCTTTCTCTCACGCACCCCGTTGTATATGCCATTAGCCGGCGGTCTGAGGGAGGACAACTCACGAGTCAACTCCTGAACCATGGAATCGTCCTCACAAACATGAAGGCTGTATCTGTGCCGGTGTGCACGGCATGGTGGGAAATGTGGGCGTTACCACAGACAACCACATGAGGCGGAAAGGCGCGAGAGATTCATAAAGGTTTTTATACCGTTTTCAAAACAAATTTCATAAAAAAAAGAACCCAAACTCCAACAACCCAAACTCTACCTCATACAGTGACCCCTACAACTCAACCTCTACCTCATACAGTGACCCCTACAACTCAACCTCTACCTCATACAGTGACCCCTAAAACTCAACCTCTACCTCATACAGTGACCCCTACAACCCAAACTCTACCTCATACAGTGACCCCTACAACTCAACCTCTACCTCATACAATGACCCCTACAACCCAAACTCTACATCATACAGTGACCCCCTACAACTCAAACTCTACCTCATACAGTGACCCTACAACTCAACCTCTACCTCATACAGTGACCCCTACAACACAAACTCTACCTCATACAGTGACCCCTACAACCCAAACTCTACCTCATACAGTGACCCCTACAACTCAAACTCTACCTCATACCTGAGGTAACCCTTACTTAGGTTCAATTAAATGTGCTTCAGTTGATTGAGTTTCTCCTGACTGAGGTTCCCCTGACTGAGGTTCCCCTGACTAAGGTTCCCCTAAATTAGGTTCTCCTAAATGAAGTTCCCCTGACTGAGGTTCTCCTGAATGAGGTTCCCCTGACTGAGGCTCTCCTAAATGAGGTTCTCCTAAATGAGGTCCACCTGACTGAGGTTCTCCTGACTGAGGTTCCCCTGACTGAGGTTCCCCTGACTCTGATTGTGGACCATCTGTTCTGACCATCTGTTTTTATGGTGGTTTATGGTTCAGTGTTCTTTTCAGACCTCAACGCTTTAAGTCGTTTCTAAAACGTGTTTTGTAATGTTTACGTTTTCGAACCCGGTTTTCACATTTGTTTTAGAGCCTTGTGTTCCATGTGATCAATGGGGTTTTAAAACAAAGCATCGCGGAACTTTACTGAACCTATTTTAAATCCTGGGTTCTAGAAGGTTCTGTGTAGTTTCTAGTTGAAAGGTTTGGAAGCCCAGTGCTGTTCCAGTGTCCTGATAGAACCCTTCCCCCGGAGGTCTCCTCTCGGCTGACGGCCGTGTGTTTACGACTCCATACGTCTTTTGGACATTTACCGTTTCCTCCGGGTTTATTGGACACGGGTCCGGTTCTGTGCAGCGAAGTGGAAGACCGTCAGTCCCACAGCTGGTTCCCCTCTTCGTGGAATGAGGATTGGAACATTGGGGATCGGCACCATGGGTAACGTCTTAGAATGAGCGTTCTGCATTTCTTAGTGTTTGAAAGTGAGGGCTTTTTAAAGCTTGTGTTCCGTCGTGGAGTTGGACGTCCCGCTGCACGGCGGACGCTCGAGAACGTGGCGTTCGGGGCCGATTGATTCCCTGTGTGCAGCCTCAAAGGGCTCCGTCCCTCTTGTCCTTTAATTCATTTGTCCTGCCCCAGGATGCCCTGATTTCTCCCTCGATTGTGTTGCGTTCTGCGTTCGATTGGTCGCCTTCGCCTTTCGAATGGCGGAAACTATGGCAACAAGCATGCGAGTCGTGGCGGCGGCGGCGGCGAGCGCCTGTTTGAAAGCCAGCCCGGCGCGGCGTCTTCCTCCCTCTCCGTTTATTATCGTCGTCAATATCCATGTAGATGAGCTGGAATGGAAATGGGCTGCAGGGGCAGCTGTCGGCGGCGCCTGCTGCCGCTCGGGGGGTAATTGGAGATCCAGGAAAGATGTGGCACCGGCCAAATTAGGCCGCTGCTCCCGGATGGACACCTTGCGGTCGGAGACGGCGGCCTACACCAGCAGGGGGCGTCCCATTTTCTCAGAAATGTTCCATCAGCCCCCCTGCTGGAGGAACCGCCTTGTTCTGCTTTAAAAGCTCAGCGCAGGCTAACCCATGGCGGGGTTTCGTTCTGCTCTCAGTTCTATCCCTTCACCCGCATTACAAATCAAATAGATCAGGAGGCTCGCGGACTGAAGGTCGTTCGCCTGGATCACGTTACTTGGGTGATAAAATTCTTCCAGAGGGGGCGCTTTACTCCATGTTTTAGGGTTTGTTTAACACTCTAAAATAGTGCTGGGCGTCTTGTTTAGGGGACTGGGGGCAAGGCATCATCCTGCCATTCTTGGTGTCCTCAAGCCTTCAAGAAGGACTGGTAGCTCAGTGGTTTGGGGGTTGGGCTGTTGGGTTATGTTGGGTATGGTTTGGGAGGTAGGGGTCATGTGTCGTATAAGGTAGGGGTCAGGCACTGTATGAGGCAGAGTTAGGGGAACCTCAGTCTGGTGGAACCTGAGGGAAAATTCAATCAACTTGAACTTCTGTCAGGTGGACCTCTGTCAGGAGAACCTCAATCTGATGAACCTCAGTCAGGGAAGCCTCAATCAACTAAACCTCAGTAATGGTAACCTCAGTCAGGTGAACTTCGGTTGGGTGAATCTCTATCAGATGAACCTCAATCAACTGAACCTAAGAAAGAGGAAACTCATTCAGGTGAACCTCATTTGGGTGAACCTAAATCAGGGCAACCTCAGTCAACTGAACTTAAGTTAGGTGAACCTCAGTCAGGTGGACCTTTGTCAGGAGAACCTCAAACAGGGGAACCTCAATCAGGGCAACCTCAGTCAGATGAACCTCATTAAGATGAACCTGAGTTATGTGAACCTCAGTTAGGCGAACCTCAGTCAACTGATCCAGACAAATTTCTAACTCCTTATTTCTAATTAAAATCCTCATCAACTGATTCCTAATTAAAAAAAAAAGTTGGGAACATTAATCATTAACCCTCGTCGTGCTGTAATTGAACAATCGCTTAATTAAGGTCAACTGTAACCACGGAGACGGCGAGAACAAGTAGGTTCTTGTGAGTTTTCTTGACTTCAGTGACGTGAAACCTGTCAGCGCCACAAACATCTCCCGCCATCACTTTATTCCCCTAAACGCGTCCCGGAAATAAGAAAGTGGAAACGTCGGGGGTTTGTCTTTGAAACGGAGGCTCCATCTGACACCAGCCACGGAACGGCGGAATCGTCCGGGGAAGGGAACCCTGGCGCGTTCCATCATCACAGCAAGTGGGACAGGCGTGATTAAAACGCGGTGTCAACGTGACTGACGGCTTCTTCCAGAGCCGGCGGAGATGACAGTCGCGGCGGTACCCAGAGAACGCCGCTTCATCTGCGCCCAACTTCGCAATCAGACTAAACAAACTTCCCTCAGCACGAACTCGCCCGCCGCTAAAAAACAAACAAACGATCCGTCCGACCACAGAGCGAGTCCACAAACCAGGAGGGCGGGGGAGGAGTCGGTCCCGCGGGTCCCAGAGGAGAACGCGCTACAATCGGATTGCAGGGATAGGACTGACAACATTTAAACTAGAAACAACACGGAACCTTCTAGAACCCAGGATTTAAAATAGGTTTGGTAAAGTTCCGCGATGCTTTGTTTTAAAACCCTGCAGATCGCATGGAACACAAGGCTCTAAAACAAAATAGAGCACCGGGTTCTAAAGCATCACAAAACACGTTTTGGAAAATGACTTAAAGCGTTGAGGTCTGAAAAGAACACGACGTATAAACCACCATAAAAAATTTTTTTCCAGAACATTCCAGAACAGATGGTCCACAATCTTGAATCCAATTCAGGGGAACCTCAAACAGGGGAACCTTAATCAACTGAACCTAAGTAATGTGAACCTCAATCAGGTGGACCCCTGTCAGGAGAACCTCAATCAGGAGAACCTTAATCAGGAGAACCTCAGTCAGGGAAACCTCAATCAACTAAACCTGATTTTGGGTGAACATCAATCAGGGGAACCTCAGTCAACCTCAGTCCCCAGTCACTATTACCCAAGTTCTCGAAATTTGAAGGGAAGCCTTGCCAAACATGAGGATGAACATACCATGCCGCCTCCATGGATTCTAAGTTCTAGTAATTTATTTACAAGTGTTTTTTTTTACAATCGTACGTCGTCACAAAGCAGCGTTACAGAGTTATAAACCTTTAAACCCCCAAAGAGCAAGACCAAGAGACAGCGGCAAGACAAAACTCTCTGTTCTGTTGATATTTTAAGGAAGAGACCTTGTGAGGACCAAGGCTCAGTGGGGGGCTCATCCTCCTTCAGCATCAACAATGTAGGACAGCCATGTACAGACAGTGTGGTGATCATGTGACCCGTATTTAACAACTGAAAACTACAGAGGTCCATTGTCCAACCTGGATCTCCTTGCTCTGAGTTAGAAGTTCTCTCCACAACAGGGGGTACCAAAAGGGGAATTTGGCCACTGCACCCGTTACCATCTTTCCTACATAGAACTTGCAGCTCCTCGACCCAGGAACCTTCTGACGCTTCATTGCCGACGTTGGGTTCTGGAGAACAAGCTGCATCACAAACCTGCAATCTTGCCTTTGGGAGGGGGGCATTTCAAGCCAGGCACCCCTGTGGGGGAATTTGGTGGGGTGTGTTTTTGGAAGAGCCTGACACTAGTGTGCACTAACTCACTGACGGGGGCCCCCCCGAGGGCGCTTGTCTTCACCTCAGAATCATAAGTTTCCTCTGTGCACCAAATTCCCTCCCCCCTCCTCCTCCTCCTCCTCCTCCTCCTCCCATGAACACACCAGAGCTAATCCAACGAGCAAACGTACAAACACACCCCCCGCCGAAGAAGATATAAAGGATAGGGAAGAATAAAAAATGAATTAAAGCGAGGTTCAGAAGAAAAGCCTTCTGTAATTCACTCCCGGGGGAGATCTTAGGCCGGGCGTTCGCTCTGCAGGAACAGCTGACAGCCCAAATCCTGCAGATACCCCCCCCCTTCCCCGAAGGCCCTTCATGCAGTCTTTACCACCGCAGACTGTCGCTCGCGCCTCGCCTCCGGAGCGGAAACCCGATCCCCGCCGTCACCCCAAATCACCGTCGCTGTCGTCATGGGGTGTGGAGTTCCAGGTCCGGGTTCCGATAAAGGGAGTACCCCCGGCTCTGTTTTACCTGGCAGGGACGTGGTGGTGGTGTTGAGAAATGTGGCCGGGGGGGCCACGATGAGGGGGAGGGGGGGTGTGGTGGCTAATTTAATTGGGGAACACAGCTGTGCAAACAGGGGGTTTATGGTGGAATTCCTGTTCGCTGGTGGAACTGTCCCGCATGAATGGCTTCGTTCTCCAACAACGGGGGACGCCATTCTCCGCATGTCCGGATCGTAACGACCAGAACCCACATCAACGAGGGCGAGAAGGCTAAAGGCCTTCTGGTAGCAAAGGACCCAAATTCGTTTACAGGAGGCTGCTTTATGCTCTACTAGGGTTGCGGGGGGGCCCATCCAGGGGAGAACGTTTTAGACGTTGGGAAGATACATCCAGGACAGAATGCGGGAACCCACGCGGACACGGGGAGAACGTGGAAACTCCACCCAGATTGGGATTCGAACCGGGAATCCCCAACGCTGAGAGGAGAACATGACAACCACTAAGCCACCGTGCCGCCCTTACTATTAATAATATTATTATTTATTATTTTTAAATCTATCGTTAATGTAATTTCTTGTTTTCAAATGAAACAATTAAATCAGTCTATTGTGGTTATTTTGACGTGGAATCACCTGAAACCTCCGCCTCGAGCGGCAACAAGAACCTGGATCTTACAATTTAACCAGCAAAGAGCCGGATAAACAACTGCTCAGGAGAACCCCAGTCTCAGTAGCTGGTTCTTCAAGAACTTCAACCAAAATATGAGCACCATCTGCGGTGGAGAACGATGAGGTAGGGGTTACGACAGTAGACCTTTTCAATCCGAAAGCTAGGAAACTAATATTAATCAAAGGTCGGGAGAAAAACGTCCAAAAGATCTTGAAGACTCAAACCAGCAACAGTTCTGGTCAAAAATACTTGGTTCTGAAACCAAACGCAGAGGTGAAAACGGGGGAGCCAAAAAACATAGGCGACTGGACACCAAAGAGGAACAAGGACAGACAGAACCTCCCACTGTCCCTCCGTCCGGCTCGCCAGCCAAGGCGCCAAGGTCGTGCCAGACCGTCCGAGCCAGACCGTCCTCTGGATGCGACTGCTCCCCCCAGAGGCCGCGGGACTTGTGAGTTAGTGGCACACGTTAGGAGCAATTCACCTGCCTTCAACCCCCAAAGGACACAGCCCCCCTCATAGGAATGGACCGGGAGGGGCCGGGGGACCAGGTGAAGCGTGAAGCAGGGGGAGGGCGTCCCACATATGGTTAAGTCAAGCTGCTCGGAGGCTACCGAGCTTCTGCGGCGGGAGGAGATGCTCCTAAAAGGCCCAGCTGGTACTTGGAAGCGGGCCTTCTGCATTACTACACCTCGGCGCCCGCCTCACCTCCCGTTTGGAGCCGCCATTGGTTGATTCGTGCCAGCCATTTTAGATTACTACCCACCCCGCCCCCCCTGCACTTTGGATGCCCCCCCCCTGCACTTTTTTTTTTTGCTGTCCCTTCCCCTTCGCCTCCACTTCTACAGGTTCTGGATCCAATTGAACATTTGGTCCTCCACTGCTGTTTAATCAAATTCCTCCATCTGGCCTCCTATCCCTGCGGAACCGGGGAAGGTGCAGCCGCCTCCCTGGTCCAAGTGCATATTGGGAAGCCGGGATGGGGGGGGGGGCAGAGACTGCCTACCTAACTTACCCACGCCCGTCAACGAGTGCAGGTAACGAGCCATCAAACCCATTTTTTTAACGGGGCTGGGACTCAGGATGAGATAGAGAACTTCAATATTGTCAGAACCTCATCACAACGTTTCTCAGATGAACCTGCTCCTTTGGAGAGCTTTATAAGTGATCTGGTGGTCTGGTGGTTACACCCATTTAGGACACACCCCTTTTACAAACACAGGGCTGATTAATAGATCCAGAATCCCGATCCGGTCTGAGATTACGTTCTTTAAAAAGCTACGGCAACCGAGTGGCTGTTTTCTCAGGTGCTCTCCAAACAAACACTGAGGGTGACGCCTCAGACGCTACGTTAGCTTTAGTTACATACGGGTCCTTTAATCAGAGGCAGTACGATTCAAATACACTCGGAACGTCCCTAATTAATCCTCTGCCGTGACCCCCGGGTTACCCACAGGAAGTGCTGTAATGACTTCAGGAGTCACTTCGGAGAAGGCGGAGACTGTTCGGTGGTACCCACCACCATCGACACATCCTCACCCCACCTTGGTTGTTGGTGAGCGCCTCGGTTGCCAGATGGCGAAAACGTGTCGAATAATTAAAGCGATTTGACGGAACAGGACGACAAATGGCACGCGATTGGTTCCCCATCCTTGGGCGGCCCACGGCAGAAGTGCATGCTGGGTGATTGGTCGAACCTCTGGAATATGTGGGCGTCAATTTCCACTTAATGGCACTTACAGGTAGCGGGTCCCTGAAGTTGGGCGCGCCGGCCGCCGGATGACCATTCGTTCTCCTCTTTATGGTTCTGACAATAAAAGCGAGCAAAAGCCCGTTAAACAAGATCCATCTCACAGAACCACAGAACCGACGCACAGCCGGCCGGCAGCGCCGAGAGCCCCGCAGTTTGGACCCTATCCCGTCAACGCAGAGGCTCGCGTGCAGATGCTTAAATAATGAACTCTGCCAGGTTTATATGGGTGTGTGTGTGTGTGAGAGTGAGAACGAGAGAGAGAGAGAGTGTGTGTGTGTGTGTGTGTGAGAGAGAGAGAGTGTGTGTGTGTGTGTGGTGTGTGTGAGAGAGAGTGAGAGAGAAAGTGACAGAGAGAGGGAGAGAATGTATGTGTGTGAGAGAGAATGGATTCGTACAAATATTTGTGTGTGTGTGTGTTTACAGAAGAGTGTGTGTGTGTGTAAACATGTGTGTTCCTGTGTGTGTATGTAAATGTGTGTGTGTGTGTATTTGTACAAATGTGTGTCTGTGTAGAAATGTGTGTGTGCATGTGTGTATTTGTAGAAATGTGTGTGTGTGTGTGTGTTTGTGTGAGTGTGTGTGTGTGTTCTTGTATCATTCTTAAATCCCAAAAAGGTTCCTGCAAGGAACCAAACGGAACATAAAGGAACCGTGGAGGGAACCACAGCTGTGATAAACACTGAGGGTTTATAAGTGAAGGTGGAGGAGTCGGAGGAGACAGAGGAGTCGGAGGAGATGGAAGAGACGGAGGAACCCACACCACTGATGTTCCGCTCTCCACAGAGGAACACACCCCCAGAGTTCTAAAGTTAAAGACACGGGTTCCACTCCGCTCACCTCCTCACCTCCTCTCCTCCTCGCCGAGGAAGCGACGCCCAGTGGAGCGTTAATGGCACGTGTAACTGGATCGCCTCACTTAGAACCTCGGCCCTAATGAAATGAGGAGAGCACCAATGGGAACCGCTGATGAGAAACCCGCTCGCTGAGTGGACCTTACAGGAAACCCGTCCCGCTCCGAACCTCGCCGATCCGGAACCCGCCCCTCCCCCCCGCCCTGCGACCGCACCTCAACTCCCAGTAGCCCGAATGCAGATGGAGCGCGGAACCCGCTGCTTTTAGTGGCACTGCGGCCGAGGCCTAATGGCACCCATGTCCTCTTAAAGCACCCCCCCCCAAGGGCCCCCGGGACGCTTCTGGTTTCAGTAATTCAGCAGAACCCAGACGGAACGAAGTGTCCAATCAATCGCTCTCACTCGCAGTTCCAATGTCACTTTAATGCATCTCCCCAAAAAAACAGCACACTCTAAAGGAGAGAACACAAACATCCGGGTTCTGTGTTAGAACCGAGAACGTAACGCAACTGCTTTTATTGGTTTTATTGTTTTTTTGGTTTTTTTTTTTCGTTTCACGTCAAACGCCTTCGAGAAATTTTATTTTATTAAACTTCAAAGGAATCAGGAACTCCCAAAAGTCTCCTTAGGGAACTAGAACCAGGTTCAGTACAGTTCCCGTGACATCACACGCGTCCGCAGATGCTTCCGTCCAAAGGGACTGACATGTGACCCAACATCGTGCTTCCAATACAGTGTACCTCAAAAAGAGGGAACACACATTTTGGGGCCTAAATTACTCTCTCACTCACTCCCTTCTTCACTCATCCCCTCCTTCCCTCACTCACTCATCCCCTTACTCCCTTATTCACTTTCTCGCTCACTCACTCACACACTTCCACACATCCTCCCTCACTCACTCACTTGCTCACTCACTCACTTCTGCACTCCCTTCCTCACTCCCTCTCTTGCTCCCTCACTCACACCCTTCCTCACTCACACCCTTCCTCACTCACACCCTTCCTCACTCACACCCTTCCTCACTCCCTTCCTCAATCCCTCCCTCACTCACTCACTTTTGCACTCCCTTTCTCCCTCCCTCCCTTGCTCACTCACTCCCTCCCTCGCTCGCTCCCTCACTCACTCCCTCACTTGCTCACTCCCTTCCTCACTCCCTCACTCGCTCCCTCGCTCACTCCGGACGCAGAGGAAGCCCTCGATTATCACGACATAAAGTAACAGGAAAAAGGGAAGAAAAGTTTGAGGTCTGTTCTTTAAAGACGAGGATAAAAGAAAGACGCCTGACATGCAGGAAGACATGTCCTCCTCTGGGTCTGAACAGGAGCGAGAAACAGAGGAACAGGAGAGGGAAACAGAGGAACCCAGGAACGCAGGAGTCTCCGAGTAACCCGGCGAGGACGTTCTGACGGCGATTATTATTATTTATCATCATTTCATCGACAGACTGAGAGGTGAAGACGGAATGAGACCGAGACAATGGAGGAAGGACGCACCTCCCACACACACACACACACACACACACACACTCTCACACTTGCTGGAGTCCCAGGGCAATACAGATGCATCTCCTCTGCATTCGGCGTCCTTATGGGTCTAATCTTTTTGCGGCGAGTCGCAGAACCGAGCTTTTTATCCTCAGCAGCGTTCCTCGCGCTCACGCCATCTTAAATTCCTAAATATAAAACCTTCGCGTCTTCATCTTGCGTCTCACACTCTGATTACAGTCTGTCCGTCAAAACCAGATCTCGTTCCTCACATCCTACCGCCAGATTCCACATCGGCGCTCGCTGTTCCACGCTACGACAGAACCGAGGACCGGGATGAACTGAGGACCGGGATGAACCGAGGACCGGGATGAGCCAAGGACCGGGATGAACCGAGGACGTCAAATCATTCGTTTCGGGTGCTGGGCTGATACACCCAGGGCGGGGACGGCAATTTATCATAAACACACACACTACATGGGGCAATTTAGAGCATTCAATTCACCTTGAATCCAGGTTTTTTTTTGAGAAAAAAAAGGATAACCCAGAGGAACCCCACACAGACATGGGGAGAACATCGAAATTCCACCCAGATCGGGATTCAAATTGGAAATCCCCAGCACTGAGGAGAACATGCCAACCACCAAGCACCTACAATGACATTATAACATGCTTATGGATTATTATTATGTTCATTATTTACGTCGTTAAGCTGCGATTGGTTCTAACGGTAAGACAGACGTGACCTTGCTTCTCGGATGGTACATTGGGTTCTCAGGACCGGATCCGGTCGAGAACCGGGTTCCGTGTGAAAATATCAAAACAAAAGGTCGGACCGAGCCGTCTGCGCCGCGATAATCTAATACGCCACGGCGTCACAATCTCAGCCAATCCTACAGCAACGGCAAATAATGACACAATATTGGTCCTCTCGGAGGAGCCGACGCGCCCCCTCCCCCCCAATCTGAATGAGCGCGGCCGTTTGTCTTCGCGGCGCCGACGGCTCGCGCTAAAGACGCACGGCTCCCAAAATAAAGCGGCCAGGGACGGACGGAACGGCGGAATCGGATCAGCACGCATCTCATGCCTTGCAATAAAACCGCCTCTGATTTAAATAATTCCAATTCTGACGCGTTAGGCTTCGAGTTGGAAACGCGTTTAAAACGCTACGACGTCAACAAAACGCAAAGTTTATTAAAACGTGGCGTCAACTTTAACATCGTTAATGAAGCGATGTAAAGGGCGTGCATTATCAGGAATAAATCACGGGAACAAGGTGTTGTTGTTAGTCGCAAAGCAGCGCCCTCTAATGCCTCATTGCTTTATTGAGGCATTGTTTGATTTACTCCATCTTCACTGCAGTGCGTAAAAACCAAAGTCCGTCACGTTGCGTCTCAATTGACGACTAAATGAACACAATCACATCTATAGTGATTAAAAAAAACTACTTTACAATTTAACTGAGGTCATTAAAAAACTACCACAACCAATAAACGACCATAATGAAAACCCATAAAAACCTAGAAACGACCACAATCAAACTACGATAGTAAGTAATAAAAAAAGATGGAAAAACTAAAAGAGCGATTAAATATTATAGAAATAAAAAACTACCGCAATTACCTATAATTATCTATAATGATTTTTGTGGTAGATAACGGAAAACTACCACACTAAGAAAAAATGCCAATCAGAAACGACCACAAAAAACTACGATCATTAATAACTACTACAAAAAGCAACTGCTACTCAAAACGGAATCATAAATTACCAAAACTAATAAGAGCTAACTAAAAACTACCGCAGTGAAAAAACTACAGCAATAAACAAACAATTTAACAGAAATAAAAAAAAACATCGCATTTAAATATACAATGATTAAAAAACGACTTAATTAACAACTGTGGTCATTAAAAAACTACCACAACCAATAAACTACCACACTGAAAACCCCTAAAATCCAGAAATGACCACGATCAAACTACAATAATGAAAAACTATGGCAAAAAAAAGGGTATCAAAAGCGGAACAATAAACTACCAAAACTAATAAGTGCTCACTAAAAACTACCGCAATAAAAAAAACATAAAAAAACAACAATAAACGAACATTATTATTCATTCATCCATTATCTCCCGCTTTATCCTCTATTAGGGTCGCGGTGGGGTTCCCCATGCCCATCCAGGGGAGAACGTCTCGGGCGCTGGGCAGATAGACCCAGGACAGGGCGCCAATCCATCGCTGGGCACACACTCACTCACACACACACACTCTATATGGGGCAGTTTTGAGAATTCAATTGACTTGATCCATGTTTTTGGACTGTGGGAGGAAACCGGAGAACCCGGAGGAAACCCACGCAGACACAGGGAGAACATGGAAACTCCACCCAGATGGGGATTCGAACCGGGAATCCCTAGCGCTGAGAGGCGAACGTGCTAACCACTAAACCACCGTGCTGCCTGAACATTATTACAGAAATAAAAAAATAAAAAATCGTATTTACACCTACAATGATTTAAAAAAAAAACTACTGCAATTAACCTGTGTGGTAATTATAAACTACCACATGGACGAATAAAAGCCAATCAGAAACTAGTGTGATTAAAGTTACGATAATTAAAACGCGATGATGATCAACACAAACGGAAACGACGAGAACTAAAAACGGCATCAATCGTAAATTTTATTTTAAAAATGTTATTAATAATAATAATAATAATAATAATAATAATAATAATAATAATAAACATCTACTGCAATCAAAAACCACGACATTTAAAAACGGAGCGAATAGAACCAGCGGAACCGAAATGCCCCGCACACCTCTGTTAGAACCCGACGGCAGGAACCTCTGAAGGTGCGAGAGGACACGATAAAGATTAAAGTTAAAAAAAAAAAAAAAAGAACGAGAGACGAAACATGAAAAAGTGAAGACTGAGAAATTCACTGCCCCCCCACCTCCTCCTCCTCCCCCCCTCCTCCCCCCCCACCTCCTGCTTCTTCCATCCCCGTGCTCCCCCAGGAGACTTCCCTTGATGCCAAGCATTCATCATCTAGCCTCTAATATCAGTTATTCAGTGGCTCCTCTGCTTACAGCAGAATTAATTTGGGCTTTAATTACTCTCATCGGTGGAATGCTGATGAGGGAGGGAGAGGAAGCAGCCTGGGACGCCGCTCATTCCACCGCCTTCGTTCAGGACTCAATTCCGGCAGGACCCCGTCGCTGGCAAACAACCGGCAGGCCGGCCAGGAGCGCCACGCCGGGACCCGCTGCCGCAGGGACAGAGGGGTGGGGTGTGGGGGGGGGGGTTGTGGGGGGGAGACACGACCGAGGACGGGACGAAGACCGCGAGGGGTGGATTAAGTGCAGAGGGACACGGTGCGAATAAAAGGGACGACGGGGGTGAGGGAAGAGGGGAGCAGGATCCGTGAGTGAATCGTTTAATAGGATCGAATCACTTACAGGAATCGGGTACATTTGATTCATGAGAGCTTAATTAAATTTCCATCACACTTGTAGGTGGCTTCGCGCGAAAGATTTTCGTAAAGGCATGTTGTTAAGCGTGTGTGTGATGTGTTGGGTCTGCCATGACGACCTGGCCACAGATAAGCACCGGGATAGGCTGCAGCAGCAACGTAAGGTGTACACGTACTTTATAACTGTTGATGTCACTCCCATTGAAGGCTTTGTGCATTCGGGCTATTTCAAAATCATGTTATCGGCATGTCTGCGGTTTTGTATGTTCTCCCCATGTCTGTGTGTGTCCTTCTATTTTCCTCCCACAGTCCAAAAACCTGAAAATACGTGTGTGTGTGTGTGTGTGTGTGTGTGTGTGTGTGATGTGTATTTTTTGTGCTGGGTCTGCATGTCAGCCTGGTGACAAATGTGCACTGGGATAGGCTGCAGAAGCTGAAACAGGGTCCTGTCCTTTAAAATGCACCCACTTTCGGCTGCATGGTGGTGGTGGTGGTGCATGGAGGCAGTGCAGGGCGGTGCTCGGGGTGTCGGTGTTGGTGTTGGAGGAGTCGTGTGTAGTTTCTGGACCCTATTGATCTGGACCCTGAATGTTGGCGGCTGCATGGCGGCATATTGGTTCTGGATTGTGATTGATCGGCCGAGTCTGCCGCGCCGGTTCACTTGATTAAATGGAACCGCAGGACTCTCGTCCAAGTCTTAATGAAGCAGCCGCCCAAAGCTGGTGGAGGAAAAAAAAAAAAAGGTGGGAGGCGAGCCATGACGCCGCCTGCTCGACGGGAACCGGAACGAGCCGCGAAGACCGCTGGACGACGACGTCCGAGGAACCGTCATCACGGACTCAACAATATCAATGTTTGAGCAAAGGATCCTGGATCTTCAGAGAGACGGTCTGATTAAGGTGGTGGATGTGTGTAGGTGCAGAGAAACAGCCTCATGAACATGCTCCTCAACCTGAGGTCTCCTATACCTGCTCCTTAACCTGAAGATGTTTCCTGAACCTGCTCCTCAACCTGAGGAGGTCTCCTGAACCTGGAGGAACCCCACATGGACACGTGAAGAACATCCAGATCGGAATTCGAACCTGGACCCCCCAGCGCTGAGAGGAGAACATGCCAACCACGAGCGCCTCAGCGAAGACTTTAATGATCCGAAATTCCACAGATGTGTCGGTATAATCCCGCCTACTTTTCCCAAAAGGCCCCCCCCCATCCCCTCTCCGCCTCCCTCCTGCACGGAACCCAACCACGGCGGGTTTGTCGACTTGAAAGGCATCAGGAGGACGGGCCGCGCGTTCCCCTCCCGCTCGCCGCATCAGGAGGACGGGCCGTGCGTTCTCCTCCCGCTCGCCGCATCAGGAGGACGGACCGCGCGTTCCCCTCCCGCTCGCCGCTCCGGAGCCCCGGCGTTGGCGCTGATGGTAACATGAGAACCGAGTGTGTAATTATGTGGAGCGGCGTCTCTGCGGGGAGAGGCGGCGGATATCAGAACAACGGCGGCGTAATTAACGTATGCCGATATGGTACGAGACCAGAAGCAAGAACTGGGTTGAAATTAATAATCATGAGGATGGGCGCCCGCGCCGCCACGTGCACGGCGGAGCGGAGCGATCAGCGATGCAGCGCACGGAACCGCCGCCCTCGAATTACGGCCGTGCGGACGTATACACCCCGACAGACTGCTCACGACACACTGCCTTTATTTCGTTTGGTGTAACGTGTGCAGACCCCGAGATCGCACATAATGACAGTAGGGGTGGCGCCCCCTGTGGTGTGGGGCGGTATGGCGCCCTCGGCCCACGATGGCACAGGAGCTGAGAAGTCATTACCACGTCGCCCTCGCGTGGAACTCGGGTTGGGCGACAGGGTAAGGTTTAGGGGTGAGGTCTGAGGGGGGAGAGGCGCTCGTACAGCTCCTACCGCGCTTCCCGGCTCACGCCAGCCTCCGTCGGTAATGAGTTTCTGGGTCACCACGGCTTCACACATTAATATTTCTTAATGATAATCATCATTACGCCACGAGCATCTTTCCCTGTGTGTGTGTGTGTGTGTGTGTGTGTGTGTGTGTGTGTGTGTGTGTGTGGGCGATGCTGGTAAACAGTGGCGCGGAGGCGGTGTCATTAAGACAAAGGCGAGGGGAAAACAGCAGATAAAGACGGAGAACCGCGCTCATCATTAATGGGATCAAACAGCAATTAACACCTCTTACTGGTTAAAAGACGAAAACGCTGAGCGCGCACCGACCTTTCGCCTCCGACGCTACACCCACGTCTCCGCTGCCGCCGCCGCCCCGCGCTCGGGTACGCTGCGTTTCCCGGGAAACGACATGTGGTTTAAATTTAAAACTGGACCCGGCGGGACTGCGGCGACTTTTAAAAAATCCCTTTTATTATGTTGACACAACAATGACATACAACAAATCACATGACAACCACCTACAGGCCGTGTGCGACGTGTCGGCTCCGCCCACGGTTCCAAATTCCATTCTGTAGTCTGGCAGTTCGTCTCATCACCTGGTATGGTCTCCATCAGGTGTTATTAGGGTGGTGACGCTCAGTACTGCAGTAGTGCAGGTGTGTATGCATGAGAACTCAATAGCCGGTTCTTGCACCCAATTGGTCAGCAGGTCCGATTCTGCGAAAGCACGACGTGGTGGACCACGCTCATCAGACGGATGGAGGAGAACCTGGCCCTCGTCGGTTTGGGCGAGCGACCAAGCATAACCCAACCAAGACGGATCCTCCCGCACGTGTGCGCCGCCGCCGCCGCCTCATTTAATACACCCGTCAGAGCCGGCGCCGTATCGCAGGCCATTATCCGTCCTGTCCACATTCATTATTGAAGCTAATGATCTGTTGTCCTCCACGCAACTCGTTGAAGGAGGAACTACATTAGAAGTTAATTAGTAATTATAAACCTTAAAGATTAATCAGAGTCAGAGCCGCTTACGGCCCTGCGACTGAGATCCGGCGGAGGGGGGGGGGATGGGGGGTACGAGGGGGTCTCGTCTGACGAACGGAGAGACAATTAAGACCAAAAATAGTAACGAGCTCGTCGCTGACTCTGCGATCTGTAAAGACCTTTAAAAAGTACATTCTGCTTAATGCACCGAGGTTCAACTTTGATCCCAACACTTTGGGGAAGGCCCGCGCCTGCGTGTGTTTGTGCACAGAGTGATGTCCCAGTAAATCGGTTTAGAGAGACTTGCCGGCCGATTTCCGAAGTACACATGTGTTTGCTGACACACCACCACCATCGTGTGCGGGTCACTGCAGTCCTGAGAATCATCCACCACCCGAATGATCCCCGCTGTCCGCAGTGCTGATCGGCAGAGAGCCGAGTCAAGGGGACTAACGGAGTATGTAAAGGAACAGATGGAGTACGGAATGGAACTGTAGAACCATATCTACACTCCTGGGTACTATTGTGAGTGTGTGTGTGTGTGTGTGTGTGTGTGTGTGTGTGTGTGTGTGTGTGTGTGTGTGTAAGCATGTGTGTAGAATTGCATATGTGCATTTGGGTGGGTGTAATTGTATGGGTATGTATATGTATTTGATAATGTCTCTGTATGTATGAGTGTTTGTGTGTATATATGCATTTATGTGTGTGTGTGTGTGTATGTATGTATGTGAGTGTGTGTATGTGTGTATGTGTGTGCGTGGGTATATGTGTGTGTACTCGTATGTGTGTGTGTTTGTGTGTGTGTGTGTGTATGTTTATGTGAGATTATGTGTGTACGTATATGTATATGTGTTTGTGTGTATGTGAGTTTATAAGTGTGTACGTGTATATGTGTATTTGTGTGTGTATGTATATATATATATATATATATATATATATATATATATATATATGTGTGTGTGTGTGTATGTGTGTGTGTGTGTGTGTACTCTGCGGGTATGGCAGGCAGTAGTGGACAGATGGCCGTCCTCTCCTCTCTCAGCTGTGGTGGTGGCGGGTGCAGTAACTGCGCTCTCCTGCGCCGCTGACCTTGCCTCGGCTGCCCGTGAGCCTGGCGCTCGGCCGCCCAAACTCGGGGTCTGACCGAAGTACGAACATTAAACACACTCACGGACACACACTCTCGCTTCCTAATGGCGCCCATTAAACACTTCCCCAGTAGAACTTAATGGTTTAAATGGTTTCCAACAGTCCATTCGGCGTCCATTCGTTTTATGGATCCAGCTTATAGCATAATTACACCGATATTAAAATTACCCCCCCCCCCCCCCCCCCCCCCGCCCCGCCCGGCCATGCCGCCGTCCGGGACGCCGGCGCAACCGCTGCGTTCTCTCACAGCGACGAACCCGCAGAGTCCACGTCCACCACCCTAAAGATACCTGCCATTTTCACCTCAGCAGCACTCTGAGGCCTGCCGTCCGATCCGATCTCAATACTGACATCACGCCGTCCGATCCGATCTCAATACTGACATCACGCCGTCCGATCCGATCTCAATACTGACATCACGCCGTCTGATCCGATCCGATCTCAATACTGACATCACGCCGTCCGATCCGATCTCAGTACTGACATCACGCCGTCCGATCCGATCCGATCTCAATACTGACATCACGCCGTCCGATCTGATCTGATCTCAATACTGACATCACGCCGTCCGATCCGATCTGATCTCAATACTGACATCACGCCGTCCGATCCGATCTGATCTCAATCGGATCTCAGCAGCACTCTGAGGCCTGCCGTCCGATCCGATCTCAATACTGACATCACGCCGTCCGATCCGATCTCAATACTGACATCACGCCGTCTGATCCGATCCGATCTCAATACTGACATCACGCCGTCCGATCCGATCCGATCTCAATACTGACATCACGCCGTCCGATCTGATCTGATCTCAATACTGACATCACGCCGTCCGATCCGATCTCAATACTGACATCACGCCGTCCGATCCGATCTCAATACTGACATCACGCCGTCCGATCCGATCTGATCTCAATACTGACATCACGCCATCCGATCCGATCTCAATACTGACATCACGCCGTCCGATCCGATCTCAATACTGACATCACGCCGTCCGATCCGATCTCAATACTGACATCACGCCGTCCGATCCGATCTGATCTCAATACTGACATCACGCCGTCCGATCCGATCTGATCTCAATACTGACATCACGCCATCCGATCCGATCTCAATACTGACATCATGCCGTCCGATCCGATCTCAATACTGACATCACGCCGTCCGATCCGATCCGATCTCAATACTGACATCACGCCGTCCGATCTGATCTGATCTCAATACTGACATCACGCCGTCCGATCTGATCTGATCTCAATACTGACATCACGCCGTCCGATCTGATCTCAATACTGACATCACGCCGTCCGATCCGATCTGATCTCAATACTGACATCACGCCGTCCGATCTGATCTGATCTCAATACTGACATCACGCCGTCCGATCTGATCTGATCTCAATACTGACATGACGCCGTCCGATCTGATCTGATCTCAATACTGACATCACGCCGTCCGATCTGATCCGATCTCAATACTGACATAACGCCGTCCGATCCGATCCGATCTCAATACTGACATCACTCCGTCCGATCCGATCTCAATACTGACATCACCCCGTCCGATCCGATCCGATCTCAATACTGACATGACGCCGTCCGATCCGATCCGATCTCAATACTGACATGACGCCGTCCGATCCGATCCGATTTCAATACTGACATCACGCCGTCCATCCGATCCGATCTCAATACTGACATCACGCCGTCTGATCCGATCCGATCTCAATACTGACGTCACGCCGTCTGATCCGATCCGATCTCAATACTGACATCAAGCTGTCTCGACCTTCTCTCCGCTCGACCTTCTCTCCCTTCTCCGTTTGGAGTTGAAGGGGGTTTGGGACGGGGCCAGTCCTGCAGGGACGAGTTCCTCGCTAACCTTGGATTTGGGTGCGTTTCAAATCCAAAGTGTTGATAACGGACCCCTCAAACGTGAGGACGGGGAGGCGGAGCTTAAGTCCTGAACGAGGTGGGGCATTAACACGGCTCATGTGACACGCCCCCACAGCCCCCCCACCCCCCCACATCAGTAAAATCACCACAGAGTTGAAAAGAAAGTCAGTCCAGAACCACGAAGGACAAAGAGGACCAGAAAGCACGGACAGACAGACAGTAAGACAGTAAGACATCCTGACTGACAGACGGACAGTAGGGCAGCCTGACAGTCTGTCTGTCTGTCTGTCTGTCTTTCTGTCAGACAGACAGTAGGACAGAGACAGACAGTAGGACCGCCTGACTGACAGACAGAAAGAAAGAAGGACAGACAGACAGTAGAACAGCCTGATGGAACCTTATTATGGAGTTCTCCGACCTTTCAGACACGGTCCCCGGTTCCACCCGGGGATCGGGTCCAGGGAGGACGCATGTGTGTAATATAGACGTACACACGGCGGGGGGGGGGGGTGTCGGATGTAGCACGAGGGCCGGTGGGGGGGGGGGCGGTCTGGATAAAGAAGCGGATTCGATTAAAAACAGACGGCGGGAACGTGGTAGAGTGACGGCGCTGCGGTCTGCGCCGTTCTGTCGTCGTGCCGCTCCCCTCCTCTCGCCTGGTAGCGGCCCACGGTCGCGCCTCATACCGAGCGGCCAGCTGTACAGCAAATGTGCTCCCCGCTCTGCCCCCCCGGCCCCCGCCGCCCTCGCCACCTTCCCACCTCCTGCCTCCGTCCAGGCCCTTCCCTCGGTGTGATCCGCAGGCCGGAAGCCCGGGCATGCGCTGGTCTTGGGCGCACGCCACGTTCGCCCCCTCCCACACCCCAGAAATTAGGGAGGAGGGCACGTGGGGAGGTGACTCGTCCTGATCGGCTCTTCCAGAACGTTCCTGTCTGCCCTTCAGAACGTGGCGTCTGGCACACGATGTTCGGGGGAATAAAGAGGCGACCGAACGGGAAAAAAAAAAAAAAAACCCAAAATATATAATAAAAAGGGGGGTGGGGGGTATTTTTTTTGGAACGGCATCGAGGGCAGGATTAGAACCTTTCGCGTCTGACGAGCCTTACGTCGGGGCAGCAAGGAGTAAGAAAAAGGTTTTCGCCCAGCATGGGGGCGAGGAGGAAAAATGAGTTCCTACAGAGCGTTCAGGGTCAAGGTTCACGGTGCTGTCAGAGAACCGGGGGGGGCGGTTCTGACGCGCCGCTGGGCCGTCTGATCCATTTCGGATTATCCGTCACAGAGACCTTCACATGAGGCTCAGAAGTTGTTTGAGCTCCAAACTCCGGGTTTTAGTCACTGTAAACGAGAAGGAGCTCACGTTCTCCTTGGGAACAGAAGTACGTCCAATAGGACAAATACTATAGGAGTGAGGAAGAACCTCAAGCGTTCCACCCGGATAAATAATTTATTCAGTAACAAATTCATTATCTATACCTCGCTTCTAAATAGGGTCATGGGGTGCAGCTCACACAGGGCAAGAGAACACGGTACATTGTCTCCAAGCAGGAGAATGTTCTGAACCCAAACTTCTCAAAGAACAAGTATCAGGATACAACCGTGTGGGAAAACCGGGGTTCCTAATGTTCCTAGAACCCATGATACCAAAGAACCGTTGAGGTTATGCATCATGGGGCCTCCGGGGACATCTAAGAACTTCTCAGAAGTTCCACCACGAGTTGGACATAAAGGTTTGATTGTCGCAGCATTGGGAGGGGAGGGGTGGTAGTCTCAAGGATGGTCCTGGGTTCAAGTCCCAAGCAGGATTTTGCAGGTTCTCCCAGTGTATGACTGGATTCCTTCAGGGGAAAGCCTGGTGACCTCTTTTCGCAATATGAATGGTATCACTTACTAACTTGACCGTCATGTTCTTGGGTCTGTAGTACGTAGAACTTCATAGAACGCAAGTATCAGAGCGACTGAAATGTCAAGGCCAAAGAAAAGTTGCTGCACACAATGCCCCTAGTGGACATCTTCCAAACCGAGCTTAATGAGGGACTACAGATGCTCGGAGAGGTGTAAATCCGGCCATCCGTCCTCCACGCCGCACCCTCCACCAGCCGCCCTCTCAGGCGACACATCACATGCCTTCAGTGCTATGAGCGAGCCATGCCAACAAACTCCAAACTAAAGAGCAGCCAGCTGTCCTTTGGCTTCCATCGGAATTACCGTTCCTCGCTCACCGGCGATGGCTTGTTTTTTTTTTTGTTTTTTTTTACTACAGATGGACAGCGACGCCGCACCGCGTCCCCCGAGCCAAACGGCCGGCCGTATTACGAGTGTGGGCAGAGCTGTCTGGATCCCCAGCGCCGTAGCGTCACTCCCCAAGGCATTGGGAGCGACTTCGCCCATAGGTTCGTTCGTAGGTTCGCTGGAAACGAGATTCATATACGAGACGCCATGAAGCCACAGGAACGGCGAAGCTATACCTTCAGATTGGTCCTAAAGGAGGGTCCAACTTCTGATTTCTATTTTCTATCATCTATAAATAGTTCTTTTGGGGTAAATCAACCGCCATAAAGCACGGAGCAGAGGGCCGGGAAGTGCACCCCTAAGAGCGGTGCGCCTGCTCCATTACCTACGCTAATAACGGCGACAGCTGAGCAGCGATGACCCCCGGCCTCTCGCTTCGCCTCTCCTGTGCAGATGGCCATTAAAAGGAGAAAGTGTCCCTTTTTTTTCAAGGGAGAACGCATTTGGAGCCTTTTCCAAATGAGGCCTCTGCTCCCCCCCGTCTTCCCGTTCTGCTTCTCTGGCACGCGCCGCCTGTGAGGTAATTACGATCCGGTCCAGAGTCGCCTCCGCCGCCGTCACCCACCCGCACCGTCAACGGAAGACCGCAGAATCGGCAGAGAGTCAGGTCTGACGCCCGTTTGGACAGAAAGATCCGGCCATTTATAGCCAAGAACGGTCCGGTGTGATGGAACCGTATCAGGACGTGGTAGTCGGGCTTCACGCACTCATGTTAGGTTCTATAAAACCGAAAATAAATTTCTCGTTCTCTATCTAACAGGTCCCTTTGAATCCTTCACAGCCGAGTTCTGTCCGGTCTCCACAGATGATCCCTCAACCCGGCCCGACCTCATTAAGTCTCTTTTCCAGGTAACCTTCTGACCTAAAAAGAAAAAAAGAAAAAAAAACAGCCCACGGCAACGCGCCTGTGATGTGTTCCAACGAACCGCCCACTCAGCCCTCAATTACCGTCTCCACACGCGGAACGCGGACAGGCGGGTCAGGAACGCATCAACGCTGGTTTTACAAACTGACACGAGTTCATTTATTCATTTATTCGTCAGCCCAGCGTCATTCATCTCGCGTAGCGAGAGCACGGAGACGAATTTGCCGATCCCAGAGAACCACAACAGACAACGTACGTGCGCAAATCCTACACAGCATGCCTGGCCTTAAATCGTTACGTTTATAAATAAGTTTCCATTTGCAGACTTACCGAGCATGTGGTTGGCCACGTGAACCTGGATGTCCCACTCACTGTGGAAGACCATCTGACACTTTATGCACTGGTAGGTTTTCTTCTGGGGACCAAGAAGAAAGACGCAGAACGACCAGAAGTTACTGCATTTGAACCTGATTTAAGTTCTCGCATGCCAAATGGCGTCTCCTGACTTACCTCCTCACTTTGTGAAGGACTCACTCTGGGCATTGGAGACCCTTGAGGAGTTCTCACTTGGACGCCGGTTCCGTCCGCCGCTGGGTGCACAGTCTGAAGATGCGTCTGCAGCTCCGCTTCGGACTCGAACTTCACGTTGCAGCTGGAGCAGCGAGTCTTGGCCACAGTGGACGATATGGACGAAGAGGAGGACGTGGAATAGGTGGTCCCCTTGCGTTTCGCACCACAAGGACTCAGACTTTCGCCCTGGCTCCACCCCGCCGCACTTGGCGCAGGGGTGTGGACGCCTTGCTGCAGCTTGCCGCCGTTAACGGTCGGACTCGAGCTCTTGCTGGCGCTCACACAGGAAGCGCAAAGTCCGTACGGCAGCCCGTTGATGTCCAGCTTGACCAGGTCCTGCTTGGAGCGAAAGTCTTTGAGGCACGAGGCGCATTTGAAAACCTTCTGGCTCTGGTGGGTTTGGTTGTGAGGGACGACGGAGCGCCCTATGGGATGGTTTGCAGACATGGTGCCGGTCTTCTGCATGTGGAACGTGCCGTGAATCTTGAGCTCCAGCGTTGAGGTGACGGTCTGCATGCAGACCACACAGCGGAAGCCGGTCAGGGAGTTGCGCAGGTCCGGGTGCATCTGACAGTGCTCCAGGAAGTCCTCCTCGCTCTGAAGGGGTAACTTGCAAATTCGACAGCTGCCTGTATCCAAGCTCTTACTGTGGGTGACCTTATGCTCTGTGAGGGTCAGCAACGAGGGGAAGCGTTCTCCACAAATGGGACACATGTAGTGCTTGACAGGCCCCAGGTGGGTCTGCATGTGCTCCCGGAGCCCCGCCTCGGAGAAGAACGTCCTGGAGCAGACGTTGCATTTGTGGCTTCCCTTGATGATCTCCGCCTTCTTCTTGTGCATGGCCGTCTCCCCCGGACGGATGTTGTGATCACGGAGCTGGTGATTGGTCAAGAGGGACTCCATGGTATAGGAAGCTCCACAGATGTCGCAGGTATACATGACCTCTGAAGACTCAACGTCCTCTTCACTTCCATCGTGACTGTTGTGCGATTCGCCGGTACCACCTCCGTGGCTGTTGGTGAGGATCCCCTGGAGATCTGTGTCCTCCTTGGCCACTGAATCGCCACCACTTGTGGAGCCATTGGTGCCACAGTTCTGGGCCTTGCCTTCAAATACGCAGTGTTTTTCCCGCAGGTGACGCTCCAGCAGGATGATGGCATGAAACGCCTTGTTGCAGAAGCGGCAGTTGTATTTTTTGCTGTGGGTGGTGATGTGGCACTGCAGCTCCACCTCCGTGCCAAAGGACTCGCCGCAGAAGATGCACCGATGCACCCGGCCCTGGTTCTCCAGGTGACTGTGTTTGACGTGCAGCTGAAGGTCCGCCTCGTGTCGGAAGTCCCAGTTGCACGAGGTACAGCGGTATACCTTCTTCTCGTTGCTGTGTTTAACTGCGAGGTGCAACTGCGTGGACACTTTTGAGTCGAAAACCTCCTGGCAGAGGGTGCAGCGGAAGAACACGAAGGTGTGCATGTCCAGGAGGTGCTTCTGAAGGTCGTCCACCGAAGTGAACTGCTTGTCGCAACTCTCACAGATGTAGTACGTTGAGGTCACAGTGAAATGAACCGTCACGTGTTTGAGCAGAGACTCCTGGCTGGGGAAGTCCTTGTTGCACTGCGGGCAGGTGAGTTGTGGCAGCATACCGTCCAGGTGAGTCTTTAGGTGGGTCTGGAAAAGATCTAGACTGGTGTACTTGGCGCCACACTGATTACAGATGAACTCACTCGCGGACCGAGATGAAGCGCCGCCGTGTTTGAGAAGTGTGCCCTGATCGAGGGACGACGAAGGGCTGAGGGTCCTGTGGGTCCTCCTCCCGTTGTTGATGTAATTCAGAGCCAGGGGGATGTTCTTGTGGTTCTCCTTAATATGCTTGTTAAGCTTCAGAACACTGTTGAAAATGGGGGAGTTGGTACAATAAGAGCAGGAGTAGACCTCCATGATTGGGTCTTTGGGGGTTACGGCAAGGGGCGAGTCAAACCGCAAGCTGCCCGATTCACAGTGGGTCTGGCGAACATGTTCCTCGAGGGTGGCCTCAGTCAGAAAGCCCATGAAACACTGGGGACAGAAGAAGGCATTGCTCTCTTTAGCCACCGGACTTGGAAAACCATGAGAACAACGGATGTGTTCCTGGAGGGCGTTGAGGTCTCCGAGCATCTCTGGACAAAAGTTGCATTGCAGCAGGGCGTCAGACAGACTGGCCAGAAGACTGGAGGAGTCGTCGGCGTTGTGGACCTGTTTGAGATGCTCGTTCAAGTTGAATAAGGACGGAAGGACCTCCAAGCAAAACTGACAAGTGTGGGCCTGCTCGGGTTTGTCCACATGCATCGTCTTCAGGTGAATCTGAAGGACTGCGAGGCTGGAGAAGACCTGTTTGTTGCAATAGACGCAGCTGTAGGCGACTCTCGGTTGCTTGGCCGGTCGTCCACACGCGTCATTGGCGTGCTGGGCGGTGCGCTTTCTCCTCCCTCGGGATTTGGGCACAGTGGGAGCAGAATCGACCATCGTGGAACTGTCGACGGAAAGGTTGGAGTCTGGGGTCGTGCTGGAAACGGACGTGTAACCCACGGTCAGGAGGGAGGGACTGTTGCTGTGATTGCTGGACTCGGGGAGTTGATGGACATCCATGTGGGCATATAACTCCTCCACAGTGGGAAAGTGCTCGGAACACACGGTGCACGTATGACCCTTCTGATCGCGGCCGTGGGCTTGATCGATATGGCTAAGTAGAGTGCCCTCGTCACCGAAGGGTTCATGGCAGTAGATGCACTGCAGGCCCGGTCCGACACTCCCTTCTTCGGGAGGGGAACATTCAGGGTGGCACTCGGCGATGTGCTTCTGCAATTCCTCGGGCACGTCAAATCCCTCCTCGCAACGGCTGCACTTGCGCGCCTCCTTTAACTTCCACTCCTCCGCCCCCGAGATGGCCATGCTTTGGCCATCCTTGCCTCGTTCATGCACCTGCATGTGTCCATGAAGGGAACTAGATGACAGGAACCCTCGACGGCACACTGGGCATTTATGGGGCTTGTTGGTGGCGTGGGTCTTCATGTGTATCTTCAGGTGGTCACTGCGTGAGAAGGCTGAGTTGCATTCGCCGCAGTGGTACTTCTTGTCGCCAGTGTGGAGCTTGATGTGGCGGTCGCGACTCCGCTTGTGCTTGAACAGGCGACTGCAGAAGGTGCAGCTGAAGGGCAGCTTGTCGCTGTGGCTCTGCTCGTGTCGCTTCAGGAAACTCAAGCGGCTGAACGACTTGTCGCAGAATTGGCACGGGTACGGCAAGCCGGGTCCGCCTTCGTCTTCACCAAAATCGTACTCGTGAGCTGGGGAGGTCTGATCTTTGCTGGAAGGTGAAGAGGCGGGCCAAGAACCCGACGGGTCATCTTCTAAATCGGCTCCATCTGTAACAGAAAGGCAAAACATAAGATATTTGTTTGCCATCAAACATCCGTAGCTGTTTCGCGCATCGTTTCTGCAAAAAGATGCGGAACGATCCGACGGCAAGGGTTGATTACAACGACAAAGCAGATTCCATAAAAGGGAGGAAATTAACCTCGCATGTGGCCATTTAATGGCAATTCCCTACCGAGACAGCAAGGGCCATTTCGGCTCTTTCTATTCAGCAGAAGTCCGTGGGTGGGGGTTTGTTCCGAGGGATGACTGACATTAGAAAAATGAGTCTTTATCAACAGCCTTCATTGTTCTACCGAATGATCGGACCGGCCCCGGGGTTCATTTCAGAACGGGCGCATGCGTTACACGTCCTTCAAGCAAGAAAAGTACAAACAGTTAGACACGCTAACTAAATCCCGCGTCCGCAAGTCCCACGGCAGGTCCCACGGCAGGTCCCACAGCAGGTGGCGACATCGGGGGGAAAAAAAAGCCTTGACCTGTCAGAAAACTTTTTAGAAAGTGTAACAACCTACTCTTCTCTCCAGCCGAACTAAGTTGGCTAAATCTACTAAACGTATCCCGGCGTGCCGGAAAAAAAAAAAAAAAAAAAAAACTTCGGAGACCTCCGCAGGAAACCACGGAGCATCACTTCAGTGATCCGGCCTCCCCTCGCTCTTCAACCTGCTTCTGCAGCAGATTCAATTGTTTGCCTTCGCACTCTGGTCCCGGCCTCGTGTCAGGATAACATGCCCTCGTCGCTGGCCTACCCCACACCACCCAATCTTCAGGAAACAGACGAGGTCACGGGCTGACCCTCCGTTACTCAAACTGCTGAATGAGGCACATCGACGGGTTAGCCTTGCAACGTCCTCTCGCCGGAAAGCTCTCACCGCAGGCAGCATGCCAGGCTTCACAGTCCTGCCCGAGGAACTCGTTTTGACATCGCTCGTTTGACCAAAACTGGCTTTAGGATTCGGAGAGGAAGTCAGCGTTATGGTCGTCGTGAACTTTTCTGCACGCCGACAGAAGCGCCTCACTTTGTGAGCCGACTGCTTCCAGAAGGCGATTGGGTGACCTCTCATCCATCTCCACAGTTACCCCAACGTGTTGCGGATCATCACTGAGTAACTACGGCAGTGTTTATAAATTCTGGTTTTTCTAAGACTAGGATTTGGGATTAGAACACGGAGGAGGAACCAGACTTTTCATGCTACGCCCTCTGAACTACATCTGACTGATCAGATGTTCTGCTGTTGGATCTGGCGCCCAGTCCAAACACTAGAACTACATGCATATGTATGTATGGCCACTAGGGAAGCACGGTGGCTTATTGGTTACCACGTCAGCCTCTCAGCGCTGGGGATCCCGGTTCGAATCCAGATCTGGGTGGAGTCGGACGACCCAAGTATCGGAGTAAGAAGAAGATAATTGGTGGAGAACGACCCTGCAGTGTCGCATTCGGTTGAAACGAGGTGCCAATCTATCACTGTGCACACATTCACTCACACAGACACACTCTATATGGGGCAATTTGGAGACTTCAATCCATGTTTTTGGACTGTGGGAGGAAACCGGAGAACCCAGAGGACGCCCATGCAGACACGGGGAGAACACGAAGACTCCACCCAGATTGGGATACTAACCGGGAATCCCCAGCGCTGAGAGGAGAACATGCCAACCACTAAGGCACTTTGGCCAAACACCACCTAATTTCCCCCGTTTCTCTATCTGGTAGAAGAGCAAGACTAACCCCGCTGTAGTTTTCAAACACTAGGTGAAGTGAGTGAGTGAGTGAGTAAGTATGGCCTCCAGAGGAAACAGAATAAGAGAGAAGCTTGTTTTTCTCGCTGTCTTGGTTTTTTTTTTTCCATCTCTTCCCTCTGACGGGAAATATTCAGACCCATGACGGCCCGAGTAAATAGGAGTACTTTTTCTCATTATATATATATATATATATATATATATATATATATATATATATATATATATATATATATATATATATGGTGGCCCACGAGAGCAGTCGGTGTGCCTCTGCCATAGGGACCGCAGTGCACCGTAAACTTCCACCCCGCGGCCGGAGGGCTGACTACGTTGGCTAGCCGAAGGCTTTATGAAGATCCCCCTGGCTCACAGCCTGCCTCGGCCCGAAAGCAAGACCTCCATCTTGGGCCGCGGTGGCGCTCGTGACGCAACCCTTCCCCTCCGCCGCCCGCCCCCCCACCTTCCGTTCGGTTTGGTTTTCTGGCTCCCGGTGCCGTCGAGCTCTCCGAGCAAAACAACACATTTGTTCTGTTCAGCACGAGGACAGCTGGATGCCCGTTTGACATCTGTTTCAGCATATTTATTGGTAGGCGAGCGTTCGCGAGGAGAGCGAGCCGACATCCAGCGCTCACATGCTCGGCTGGTTATGACATCTCCACCCCCCCCCCCCCCACCGCGGGCTTCGATTCGTTTGGGTAACGAAGACAACAGCGGGAAATCGGATCGCAGCGGGATAGGCCCAGGCGACATTCAGCCGGCGGTGGGGTGGGGGGTAGTTTCGG
>JAFMOC010000291.1:137500-215000 GCA_019802505.1 Corydoras sp. C115
AGGCTGAACCAAAAAAAACAAAAAAATGCATTCATTAATAATTAGCCCTCGACCAGCAGCAAAGCTAACGCCAGTCTGTTCTGACAGGACAACTAGACTGTCCAAAACACACACACACACACACACACACACACACACACACTGCCCCATTCCACACCCCATTCACCCCCACGCCACCCCACGCTGGCACCTAGTCTCTTTATATTTACATCAGTGGAAGACGCCTTAGCTGGAGTGGACACGTCCGAGATGTCCACGTTAAATAAATAATAATTATAATTCATCTATTATCTTCTGATTTATGCTCTACTAGGGTCCCGGGGAGGGGCGGTGGTTCCCCATGCCCATCCAGGGGAGAATAGGGTTTTGGGCGCTGGGCAGATACACCCAGGACAGGGGGGCAATCTATCACTGGGCACACACTCACTCTATATGGGGCAATTTGGAGAATTCAATTGACTCCAATTGATGTTTGGACTGTGGGAGGAAACCAGAGAACCCGGAGAAAACCCACGCAGACACGCGGAGAACATGGAAACTCCACCCAGATTGGGATACCAACCTGAAATCCCTAGCGCTGAGAGGAGAACATGCCAACCACTAAGCCACCGTACCACCCTAATGATAATAATAATCATCCATCTTTAATCTTCAGTTTAATCCTATACTAAGTTGCGTGTGTGTGTTGGGGGGGGGGGGGGTTCTCCATGCCCATCCAGGGTTGAAAGTTTTGGGCACTGGGCAAATACACCCAGGACAGGGGGCAATCTATCACTGGACAAACACTCACTCACACACTCTATATAGGGGCAATATTTTTGGAAAATATAAAGGAAAAAACGGTTCCATCGTTTCGTCCTTTGGGTTCAAAGACGTTTTTGGTGTCCACTGTAATAAGTCGTCTGCTCGTCGTCCAGATCAGGTCATGACGTCATCCGTCCACCACGTCCCCCCCGACATCTGACATCCTTCAAACGCGGTTCCTCAAACCAGATGCTACTTGGATCTACTTCAGTCTGCGCTCCACCGGATTCCAATTATCCACCGCTGACTCGTGAGGTCACCCCGAAGGACTCACCCGCGTCTACCCCCTCGCCTTGTCCTCGCCACGGAAAAAAAACATAAGACCATGTTGACTAACAGGCCTCGGAGCACCGGCGTCCGCCCCTGCAGAAGTCCTCATCTGTTTAAAAGCTTTCCGACGTCCTTATAAAACTGCGCCGCTCCACCTCCCGTCCTGCCGCCGCACCCCGCCCGCCCTACCTCACACTAATACACTCCAGATGAGTAAACATCCTCGTGGCCTACCTACACGCCCCCCCCCCCTCCCCGTCCCCGAGTCGGGAGACATCGCGAGTTGAGAGAGAGAGAGAGAGAGAGAGAGGGAGAGAGGTGAGAAAGGACAGATGGATAGGTGGGACGGAGGGACGGATGATTGGGAGGCGCTGGGTTTGGGGTTTTACCTTGTCTGATCCGCCGCGTCCCCCGCAGACGCAATTACCGCCGCGCATTAATGATTCTTCTACAGCGTGATAATGGCACGTGGTTCTTTATTTTTAATCAAATGGATTTGATTGGCTGTCACTATGATGACTCGCGATGACATCGCTCTTCTAAACGGATCACAATGCAGGGGTTCAAACCCAAGCCGTGGTGCGACCCTCCGCTGGTTCGCCGAGCCGTCTGACGCAAAATTGAACTGATGAATGATTTCCAATAAAATTTAATTTACTATTACATTGATTCCATTAAGGCATCATGGTGGCTTAGGGGTTGGCATGTTCTCCTCTCAGCCCCCCCCAAATACAGGAGTATGCGGAAAATAATGAATGAATGAATTATTTAATTAGTCATGCTTATTTTTTATATCGTATTTATTGCACGGTCGCCATAGCAACGCAGTGTATATTGTTACCGTCCGTACGATCTGCTGGTTCACCCACAAACCCGATTATCGATTCCGTGATCACAACATCAGAATTTCGATGCGCCGTCTAGCGAGGTCGCCACGCGGAACTTTCTTAATACTCCCACGCAAGCGCTGTTGTGATTTCGTCGTATGTTTATACGTTGCTAGGTAACAGAGTGAAGCTCTCAGGAAGCGGTTGTACCCACAGAACCGAACCCGACCACGGACACGTGGACACCAAATCGCAGCCGAAATATCGTCGCATCAACACAAGCTACAGAGCATTCTGTAGAATCACACTCACTTCACTACCGCCCTCCATCACAAACGCCCAGCGGCCGAGGAGCGTTTTGTTTTCTGTCTGTGTCCAAGCTGTGAAAGAATGAGCAGAAGCAGGCGGCACCCCCCAGGACCCTGCGGACGACTTCCAGGGGCCGTTTATTAGGATGCAGCGGATGGCATCGCAACACTCATGGCGCATGCTTTCTCCAGGCCTCAGATAACCTCTATTCTTAAGGGTTTAATTAATGTCGGCCAGTCAGCAGCTTTTCCTCCAGCACAAAACGACTTGTTTCTTGACCCTCTCCGAGCACCAATCCCCTCCCGCGTTCCCCCGGCGTGTCGGGTTTGTTTTCACATTGCAACAGATGCAGCATCCCTATTAAGGGGAAAAGGGCTTGTTACATGAAAAGGCTGAATTATTTACTAACAGTCAAGAAGGAGAGCCAAACGCACATGGCGTGGTTCGAATGCGTTCCCTTTCTTTCCCGGCATCTAATTGTTTCTCTCGCCCTGAAAGACGAATTAACCGGGTTGGTCTCGCCCCCCCGACGAATTAACCGGGCTGGTTTAACCATGTTGCCATATCAAGAAACGCGAGCTAAATAAGGAACACCTGGAGAACATCCACAGAAGGAACACCATGCAGAACGTTCTAACCCAACCTCAGATCCCAAAAAATGGCCACACCCCTCCCAGCCAAATATGTTGAGGAAAGCCTTGCCAGGACAACGGAACCGTCTAAAGACGCAATGGTGAATGGACGGTCCAAGTTTAATGGCGTGATGGATTTCTATTGGACTGTTCTACACTGTTGGTGGGATGAGGAGTCCCTCACTGAGCCTCGGTCCTCACAAGGTTTCTTCCTTAAAATATCAACATAACAGGGAGTTTTGTCTTGCCGCTGTCTCTTCGTCTTGCTCCTTGGGGGATTATAGGCATATAAATCTGTAAAGCTGCTTTGTGATGATGTACTACTGTAAAAAATAAATGTTCTATGAACAAATTTGAACTTGTGATGCTACATACTTTTGGTCTTCCAGCACGTCTGCATCCAACGTAAGACATTAAGACTTTTAAGCGAAACAGTCCAACATTATCGCCACGGTGACGAGAGCTAATGGTATAACCAGAGTCAGGGAAGTCCAGAAGGCAGGACTGGAAATTCCACGAATAATGCCCCAGTGGAAAAGCCGAGGAGAATACAGACACGGCGGGGATGTACACCGGCAGCACCTGCCAGGTCCTCCGCCGCGGGGAGTCGGCACCCGCAGAGTCGGCCTCCCAGACGGAGCATGGGTAAATAAACGAGGTTTGTTTTGCGATGAACCGAACAGAAGAGGTGCAACAAAGGCGACAATAAAGCGACGAAAACGGCAAAAGAAAGGAAACCATGAGAGGAAAGCAAGGAAGAAAGAAAGAAAGGCGAGGAGGGGGGGAGGGAAGACAAAGCAAGTGAGCAGAGCAGCGATGATGGCCCCGTTACTGTGGGGTAGAGGCCAACCTGGAGCGAGACTGGAGGAGAAATCATATTTGCAAGAACATAACAAAAAGCTGTTGCACAGACAAAAGGGAGAACCCAGGGGTATTTGTCGAGCTGTCTGCCGGCACCCGCTGCACCGAAAGTTTATTAAAGCCAAGCCCTGCTCGCAGACAAGAGTAAGCTAAGCTACCGGGGACCAGGGGAGGCTGTAAGTGAGGAAAGGTTCAAGATGGAGGGAACGGAGGGGAGGGGGTGAAGAGCGAGCGCCACGGCCCCCCCGTCACTCAGACATTCTTTTATTTCAGCCATGCATTAAGCAAGCTCCCCGCAGACTCAGGCTCCCTTCCTGGTGTGGATAAAGGAGTCTCTGGAGGTGCCTGCCGGTAATTTCAAGCTCCTCCAGAAACTCGAGGTATTAGAAAAGACCGCTCGGGGACCCGGCTACAATATACCTCCACAATTTCAGGCACTCAGTGCCGGGGAGAGAAAGAGCCAGAGAGTAGGAGACCCTCCCCGAGGGTCTCCCAGTTCAAATTTCTGAAGTGCAGAGGCGGAGGGAGGTTGGGGGGACCTCCTGGGATCGCCGGCTTGCGATAGAAAATCCACTGCACAGGAGAGAAAGAGAAAAAGAAAAAGAAAAAGAAAAAAAAAAAAAAAAAAAAAAACAGCATTTCCTCTTTCTGCTCTGGCAGAAGCAGCCCATTTTTTTGTCCTCCCCCCCCCCCGGGCTCCCACCGGAGACTTTTTACAAAACATGTGTTGCTGACATGTTGACAGATTGCTCAGTGAAGTGTTAGGCGCATGCAACGCGGCTGTCCATTTAAGGGGACATGGCACCCTGGCCGACATCCTTTACCTGAGGCTCCATGTTTTATACATCGGCCCCCGCGCCGGGAAGGAGGACGAGGCATGGGGTGGAGAGGAGGAGGCGGCGAGGGGAAGGGCGCGAGGTCCACGAAGACCGTCCGAACGGAAAGTTCAGAACGCGCGCGTCCGCAGATCAAACCCAAACGTTCGGGAATTCATCAAGCCCGAGACCGACCTCCTAATCGACTTGCTGCCTGAAAATTGCTGCCGTGGCAACCGAATGGAGATGGGGATGATAAGGTATTCATGGTGCTGGCGACCCGGGGGCTGCCGAGCCAGATCTCGGGGGAAGACACTTTACCTAAAGCCAGACGTGGCTGAGCAAAATCAAGCCAAGACAAGAGAGGAATACTTAACAGAGGGACCTGGAGGGAGGGAGGGAGGGAGGGAGGGAGGGAGGGAATGGTACAGTAAGGAGGACAAGGAGGTGGAACCCATAAGGCACGGCAACAAACGACGTCTATGAACCGAACTCCTGGCTACATCATTTTAATATAGTATAGTGGCTTAGTGGTGGAGTTTCCATGTTCTCCCCATGTCCACGTGGGTTTCCTCCGGGTTCTCCAGTTTCCTCCCACAGTCCAAAAACATGGATCAAGTCAATTGAGTTCTCCAAATTGCCCCATATAGAGTGTGTGTGTCTGTGTGAGTGTGTGCCCAGTGATAGATTGGCGCCCTGTCCTGGGTGTATCTGCCTAGCGCCCGAAACGTTCTCCCCTGTATGGGCACGGGGAACCCCCCCATGTAGAGGAACCCGACCATTATTTTAAAGCGCCTGTATGCTTGTCTATGTTCTCTCCTCCACCCGGTTCTGTTACAACTCTGATCTGAATGCCTGTTGGGCAGCGGAAAAAAAAAAATAAATAAAAATAAATAAATAAAAATTCTCACTGTAGATGTTTGTGAGCCAAACAGGTGGAGGATGCATCAAGCCGCTCGTTCTAATGATCTCCACTTGAAGACCTTCCAGAGCTTTAATAAACAAAGCACAATGGCAGGCAGGCTGCCAGAGCGATGTCCTCCAGCGCTCCGCTGCCCTCGTCTCCTTTTATTCCGGGAGACAGTCGATATGGACACGGTGCAGAGATAAAGACTTCAGGAAGTTGGAGGAAAATAACTCCTGCTTCGACAACCCTCCCTCCCCCCTCCTCCCCCCCGCCACGAACCCCTCACGATGCCGTCTGCATGTTTAAGCAAGCGCCGGTTCTCCCCGTTCCATGGTCTCAAACTGTGCCTTTACCTGTTCGACAAGCTACCCCGCCGTACCCCGCCACGCCCGAGGCGGCGGATCAAGGCCGGCGTGATTCCTCTTTTCCGGTGCACTGGACATCTGTAGCATTAGGCCGCTCTCCAGGGTCCGGCGGAAAACCGAAGACCGGCCTTTAAACAAACTGCGTTATAAGAGAGAGACTAACGGGAGGAACGGAGCGAGCAAGCGAGAGAGCGCGAGCGAGAGCGCCGAGGGCATCAACAGTGTTCTGCGGAGTGCTGATGACCCCTGGCCATCCTGAGGCGTGAGCTTCATCTGGCAAACGGATTAAGCTGCGCTGGCTCTGAATGACTTGAACCCGGGTTCCCTGAGGTTGCTTTATCCTCCATTACAGAAGACGAATGACAATCCACTTACGAAGGGTAACAAACATTAACGCTACTGTCATTGGACCAACAAATCTAATCGAGGGGACACACCATGGAGGCTCGGGCACTGGAGGAACCTCATTGAGGAACCAACGTTCCTCCTGTTGGTCACAATGCAGGAGAACGTTTAGATGTTTTACTTGGGTACTGGAGGAACCTCATTGAGGAACCAACGTTCCTCCTGTTGGTCACAATGCAGGAGGACGTTTAGATGTTTTACTTGGGTACTGGAGGAACCTCATTGAGGAACCAACGTTCCTCCTGTTGGTCACAATGCAGGAGGACGTTTAGACGTTTTACTTGGGTACTGGAGGAACCTCATTGAGGAACCAACGTTCCTCCTGTTGGTCACAATGCAGGAGGACGTTAAGATGTTTTAACTTGGCTACTGGAGGAACTTGTGATGAGGATGCAGGTGGTTGGGCCGGTGATGGAGGAGGGTAATCAGGACAGGGCGAGATGGAAGTTTGGAAAGGCGACCCAATGGAGAACGTTGGCGGCGTAGTGGTCAGCACGTCCGTCTCTCAAGGCTGGGAATCCAGGTTCGAATCCCGAGCTGGGTCGATGTCCACTCTCATTGGTATCCTCCGGGGTCTCCGGTTTCCTTCCACAGTCCCACAAAGGCGAATTGGCTGCTCTAAATTGCCCCTATATAGTGTATGTGTGGGATCCCAGAGATGGATTGGTGCCCTGTTCTGGGTGTATATGCCCCGTCCCTCATCACAGCAGCTGGTTTAAAGAGAGAACCTTCCAAACAGCGTCGCTAAAGTCCAAAGTAACGGCTGTTCTTGATGATCCCAAAGCTGCAGGGCGTCTAGACTGAGAACCCGTTAGAGAACCTGAATTACTGCTTCATCAAGACGTTTAATTGATCTGTAAAGCGCTGAGTCATCACGTTCCACCACCCCCTTAAACCCCTGCTAAGACCTCGTCCTTCTTTCCCAGAAGCCTCAGAGTGCTGAGATCATCTGAAGATGAGAGAGAGAGAGAGAGAGAGAGAGAGTTCTCTCAAAGTGCCGTTCTCTCATTCTTTTGGGACGGAGGCTCATAAAAGCCGACCCCAAAAGTATGTGACCATGTCTCCATGCAGCAGGTCCTTGATTACCGGGAACTGGACCAGGGGTAACCTTGCATCCCGGCCCCTCACTCTGTCCACAACCTCATACCCTCCATCACACCTCCTCCTTCCTGTCCTCCTCCTCCTCCGCCTGGTGGTTCCATCCATCCATCTCACCTCCATAACATTTTCTCCTCACTGCTCCACCCAGAGACCAGACCTAACGTCCACCAAAGTCGTGCAACATCAGTGCCTGACCTCACAGATCAAGTCCAAGGAATTTATTTACAACAGAACGTCGTCACAACGCAGCATCACAGTGTTGTCAACCTCTGAACCCCCAAAAGGTAGACGAAGAGACAGCGGCAAGACAAAACTATGTTGTTATTTTAAGGAAGAAACCTTGTGAGGACCGAGGCTCAGTGAGGATGATGCTGAGCAGCATCGGTGTAGATGTTCAGGTGTGTGTCCCGATACTTTTTTCGCTCTAATGTGGAACGGTTTCCATGGAGATCAAACATCTACCACTGCTGCCATCTACTACACGACCCCTCCACTCCACCACCAGCTTGCTCCACCACCCAAGCTGGTCCATTGGTAGGATGTGGTCTCCCTTCCTTCATCCTTCCTCCTGCTGGCCGGAGCTCCTTCCTGCAAGCGAGGAGGCCCCCGGGAGAGCCATCAAGCTGTCTCACCACTCACTCTTTCCACCGCTCCGGACTCCGGACTCCCCTCGGTTCCCCGCCGGTGCTCGTTTTCGGGAACAGCGGAGGGGGAGGAAGTGTGCGGTAAGTTTCCACGCGCTGATGTGCGGCGCCCGGCGCCGTCGGCCTCCATAACAGAAGAAAGGGCCAAGCGATGGAAAGGGAGACGTGGAACGCAGTTGTGGGAGGTCATGCTGGTGGAGGAGCATCTGGTCATGCTGACCGAATAAATTTTGGGGGGGAGGTGGGGTGGAGGGGAGGGAGTGAGTCATTCGCTTTGATGTTGGAGCAGAATCCTAAAATGTCCTCAGCCTCTCAACCAGCTCGCTCAGGGAGGAGGAGGCTCTTTCATTCTGTACCTTCACAACATCTTTTGAAGGGTATGGAGGCAGACCACCATCACCTCCACCACCACAACCTCCAGCACCTGCAACACTACCACCACCTCCTCCATCATCTCCACCATCACCACCTCCACTATCTCCACCTCCACTATCTCCACCACCACAATCTCCATTACCATCTCCACCTCCACTATCTCTACCACCACCATCATCTCCATCACCACCTACACTATCTCCACCATCACCATCTCCATTACCATCTCCACTATCTCCACCACCACCATCATCTCCATCACCACCTCCACTATCTCTACCACCATCATCTCAATCACCACTATCTCCACCATCACCAGCTCCACCATCTCTACCATCATCTCCATCACCACCTCCACTATCTCTACCACCACCATCATCTCCATCACCACCTCCACTATCTCCATCACCACCACCACCATCATCTCCATCACCACGATCTCCACCATCACCACCTCCACTATCTCCACCAATACCTCCAACTCCACCACCTCCATCTCCAACACTTCCAATACCTCCACCATCACCATTTCCACCACCTCACTTCCAACACCTCCACCACCACCACCACTGATGCCCATCCTGGGAACCTACACAATGTGTGATTTACCTTTAACACAGACACAGGACAAGGAGTCACTCCCAAATGATTCCCAGACACGGTGAACCATATGTTCTCATATTCTCCACGTGTTCTCCCCAAAACAACCCCCTGAAAAGTAACGGCAGTACGGTGTCGGTCCATACGTCTGGGTTTAATTCCCCCGGAAACACTTTCAGAACCTCGATACTGTAAAGTGTACTGACCTATGATGTCATCACATCTATGATGTGAGACCATCTAAAAAGGGGATTGGCGTTCAGGGCGGTTCTGAGGAACCGAAAGGCCGACGTTTTGATTAAATGCAGCCAAAGAACCTGCAGCTCACTGTTTCATCTGAAAGCATCAGAGTCGGAGTTCCGCTGCTCCGCGTTAAGTGCTAGGTGAATAAACAGAGGTCTCTGCACTGAGGATTCTGATCTATGAGATGCTGTGTTGTGGTTGGAGAGCACACACAGGACTCTGTACACACACACACACACACACACACACACACACACACACACACACACACACACACACACACTCTGTGGAGAGCAGCACACCCCTGATAAAGCTCTTTGGCATTTGATATGCTAATAGCGATTCGCAATTACGTGGCATGTGTTTGATTATGTTTCACACTTTGTGCGATTATTTATTAATTCAAGCTGGAGCAACAAAGCAAGCCGTCGTTGTTGTGCTCGCGTTCCACACCTGTTAGAACTCGTTTCTATCAAAGGAAACAAACATGATTACTGATTGTGATTAAATTAGGATTTTTTTTTAAACCTCACACATAAAGATCAAACGGAACACTGCTGAGACATCACGACCGACTGCCAGAGACACACCGAGGAACCCGCTCAGAACGTCGAGATCACCAGAGTTAGAGACGCACCGATCCGTCTGCAACTTCTGTGTTCCACATGGTGTGGTGTATCAATGGTTCTGTCACATATTAATGGTTCTGGTTCTACATGGTTTGGTGTATTAAAGGTTCTGGTTCCACATGGTGTGGTGTATCGATGGTTCTGTAACATATTGATGGTTCTGGTTCTACATGGTGTGGTGTATCAATGGTTCTGGTTCCACATGGTGTGGTGTATCAATGGTTCTGGTTCCACATGGTGTGGTGTATTGATGGTTCTGTAACATATTGATGGTTCTGGTTCTACATGGTTTGGTGTGTGTATTGATGGTTCTGGTTCTACATGGTGTGGTGTATTGATGGTTCTGGTTCTACATGGTGTGGTGTATTGATGGTTCTGGTTCTATATGGTGTGGTGTATTGATGGTTCTGGTTCTACATGGTGTGGTGTATTGATGGTCTGGTTCTACATGTTGTTGTGTATTGATGGTTCTGGTTCTATATGGTGTGGTGTGTGTATTGATGGTTCTGGTTCTACATGGTGTGGTGTATTGATGGTTCTGTAACATATTGATGGTTCTGGTTCTACATGGTGTGGTGTGTGTATTGATGGTTCTGGTTCCACATGGTGTGGTGTGTGTATTGATGGATCTGGTTTCACATGGTGTGGTGTGTGTATTGATGGTTCTGGTTCCACATGGTGTGGTGTATTAAAGGTTCTGGTTCTATGTGGTGTGAGAGTCTGTTCTCCGGTTCTCCACCGTCAGTCTCATCAGCATTCAGTGGACGTCACACAGCAGAAGAAAAAATGATTTGAATTCAGTAAAGACGCTGAGAGAGAGATTCACACACACACACACTATGGAGTAAGTAGTGAATGAGGGAACCGTGTGTGTGTGTGTGTGTGTGTGTGTGTGTGACGACTCTCAGGCCGGTGGAACTCCGTTGGTACCGTAGCACCTCCACCTCTGCGTCTGAGCCATGCGGAGCTGCACAGCGAGCGCCTGACAAAAACCCAATAAATAGTTGATCCAGCACATGATGTGGAGAGGGTGGGGGGGGGGGGGGGGCGATGGGGGGGGGCGGTTGGGGGCGGTGGGGGCAGGGGGGGGGCAGATCCCACGAGACTGCAGCTGCTTTGAATGCGTAATGACACTCGCGCTAATGTTCCACGCTCAGACGAGGAGGCGCAGAAAAACCAAGCGCAACGCTACGTGCCGCGACGACCACGGCGTCCAAACGCATGAACGGCGTCACGCATCCGCGTCCGCCCCGCCACGCAGCCGTCTCAACCGCATGCCGCGGGCCGTCCGTAGATCAGTTTGGCGAGAATTAACGACAGCTATTAAATAATTAACATATTTGTTAATAAATGGGGAAGGGGGGTTTGAAGCCTATCCCAGCACTTATGAGGTAAAACACCCTAGACAGATACATATATATATATATGCCATCACCCCCGAGGGGCTGTACCCACAGCAGAGCGCCCGTCACTTAGAACATCATAATGAATAATCCCAATCAAACAGGACTTATCTGCTGGGATAGGACCAAACCCTGGTTTAAGCTGGTCTACGGAATGAAAGGCGGACACCTTGGGGTCGTACGTCTGCGATCCGGTTTAGTATGAGACAGACGTATCGACAGCACTTGTACGTGGTCCGTTATGTTCTCTTTTGGCACGCGGCGGTTCTTTAACTCCTCCACCCTCGACTCACGACCCCGAATCGCTTTCATTATCCTCGGCCATCTGGACGAGGCGTGCCTGGCGTGTTCTCGCGGTGCCAGGATGGGAACAGGGAAAGGCACTTATTAAAAAGGCCACCCCACCAGGGTCCCTGCGACGGGAACGTCTTCCGCAGAAGGACGGCAGGAAAGGCGAAGCTTCGGGGAAATAACAGAGGAAGGGTTCTCCGCTCGGGGGGGGGGGGATGCAAAGGACATTTCAGGGAGGGGCATGATGGATTTCGATTTTGTTAAATGTGCTCGTGGGTGATTACCTCGTTCTGTAACAGAACCGACGACGGGATTACTCAAACACCTGACTGTCTAAATATACAGAATGTCCTTGTCTCAAGTTCTACGTATGAGAACATGTATGATGTATAGTTCCCACCGGGAGGGGGACTGATAAGGAGTCTATTCAGGTGGGTCCTATTTTGGGAACCCTGTAGTGGAGCGGAATCACAGCTGATGACAGATGGAATCGCTTCTGCTGAAGAATAATGTGAGGGCTCTTCAGGGCCTAAGCCTAGAACCAAGAGTTTGAGCCTAGTACCAACAACACCATCAGCCTGAGACTAATGGTTTAAGCCCCAAATCCACTGCTTGTACCCAACTGATAAGGGGTCTATGCAGGTGGGTCCTATTTTGGGAACCCTTGGGGAGAACAGTCGTGTTGCCGGCCAATATACCGTCAATGGATTTGGCCAAAATCAATTAGAAGTAGTCAACGTTCTTCTATAAGGTACAGAATTCAGAACCCCGGACCTGGAGTCAAACCCCGAAAACCTTCAGACAAGTCACGGTTCCTGTACCTTCTGCCTCTTGGACGGTGGTCTCATCTTACCTACTGACTAAGACCACGAGGAGGAGGAGGAGGTCCCTCACCCGAAACTCCTGTGACCTTGACCGGACCGAATGAATGAATGTGGATGGCGGGTTCTCAGAGACCGGAAACCTTATCCTCAGCCGTTCTGGAGCCGGATCCAGCGAGCACAGGAGGCTTTTAGGGGTAAATATACCTCCGCTTTGCATCCTCCACCCCTCTGGGGATGAATTCCACCCACCCGGCTCTACCGAATCCCTGGGGCGGCATTCCTGCAGCCCTGCCCAAGCATCTGGCGAGTCCTTGCTGAAGAGCTCCGCAGAGTCTCTGCGCCTACGAAAAGGGGGGGGGGGTCGATACGAAGCACGGGAGGGGGCGCCGCCAGCATTCCTCCAGCCCTGCCCCAGTCGAAGATGGCCTGCTCCCTCGAGACGCATTCCTGCAGCATGTGCACCTCTCTCGATCACTTCCCCTTGCTCACTCTCCACATCCCTTCTCCCTCGCCCTCGTCCTCCTTCCCCCGGCTCCTCCCGCAGCCCAGCAACGGCGGTCGATAGTGCCGATCGCGGGAGGGACAGCGGCCGATCCATACTCCATACCCCGGGTCCCTCGGCACAGGCCGGCGGTCGCGCCTTAAGTGCACGGAAAGGTGATAAACCTCTCCCGGACCGAGCGAGACAAAGGCAGCCATTGATTGCCGTGACATGTTACATCTCTTTCTTTCGGCTTCTCCGCCTTCTCAGCGCCTCCATCCACAACTAAAGAACCACCCCGCCGACCCGCTCGCCTCGGAAACCCACGCCACGTGGTAACTCGCAGGCCTGAAAATGCCGTTTATTTGCCGCAACCCAGTTTGGACTGGGTCCCACCTGTCTGAGCACCCACGAGCATCCATTCCCAAACGGCAATTATGTATTTAGCGCGTCGCCTGATTGTCTGTTCACTTCAAAACCTCCTTTTTTTTTGCGGCATTCTTCAATTAGCGATTCGTCTGAGAGCTTGACGTTAATGAAGTCTTGGGTGTCAGCAGAATAAGGTTCGAGCGGCGGGGGGTAACTACCAAGAACAATCAAACGAGTCCCACCCCCTGCCGACGCAGAATGTGGGTATGTGGAGAATGTGGGCTCACTGTGGAGAAGTTGGGATGGAGGAAGCGTATAGGTCACCCGCGGTACAACTGGAACAAACGGACCATCTGTAAATCGGACCCGGTGCCTCCAGAAATTTCCAAACGGGTTCGAGGAGCAACGGTTGGGTACGGTGTGACGGATTGAAGGCATCACCCGAGTGTTTCATCATTCATTATAAAGCTTCCTGTCTGCTTTTTTTATTTTTTAAATGAATAAAACACTGTGACTTAAAACAGACATTGTTCACTACCACACACACACACACACACACACACACACACACACACTACAACACATGTGCTACGTGTTCATCAGATCTATTCCCTCACAAATCGCCGAGCTCGCAGTGAATGGAAAATCTTTGTAATCCTCAGATGGGATACGGTTCCGCTCGTCTAGACGCAGGAGACCCGTCCAAATCATTCGTGCCCTATAATTTGTGGTTAGATACAAGAGAATTTTGATCACTCGCACATTGCGCATATGCAAACCACTCTCTCGCTCGCTCTCTCTCTCTCTCTCTCTCTCTCTCTCTCTCTCTCTCTCGCAGACAGCTTATACATTTCAGATGAATAAAGCCACACAAAGGCGTATTGTCACAGTTAAAATAAAGGCCGTCCGCGGGGACGCCCGGCCGCTCGCCCGCCGCCTCCAACCGCACTCCCGAACCCGGGCTGCTTCCTATCAGCAATATTTACTTAACATTCCATTTTTTGGACACGTGCATGGGGCTGTACATCCATATAAATCTGTCCTGCTTCCTCTAAAAGGGCCCTTTGTTCTTCAGAGGGGGTCAAAGAAAGAACCCGGCGAAGGTGGTACTCAACGAGGTTCTGCTGCAGGGTTAATAATGGCATTTCCACAGTTTAAGAACTGAGGGAACCACCTGAAATGCTATGAAGAAACCAAGGTCCCTGAAATATCAGTTTCAGAAGGTTCTCCAGGAGGACGTATCAAAGTGGGGGAAGACTCGAGACCTGGGGATGGTGACTAGATTCAAAGTTGACTGTAACACCAGACCAAAAATGGCTCCATAAAGCACCATGAAGCACCCTGTGATCCACACCGAGTTGGTCGGAGGTTCATTTTACGGCGGAACAAAGAAACAAAGGTCTCTTAAATATCTGGGTTCAGAAGGTTCTCCAGGAGGAAGCCTCAAGGCATGGAGATGGAGAAGTTGGGTGATTTTCACACCCGACCAAAAATGGCTCCATAAAGCTCCATGAAGAACCCTCTGATCTCCACCTAGTTGGTCGGAGGTTCATACTACAGCAGGACACTGACCCAAAACCACCCTAGAAGGCTGAAGGGTTCTAAAAATGCAATGTTCTACACCGTCGGAGACCCCATTGAACTTGTTTGGGATGAAAGGATAGTTCCTTCATCAGTGTAGCACCAGCAGAACAGCGTGGAGAGCATTCCTTACCTGTCAGCTGACACTGATGGATCTTGTGTTGGTTGAGCTCGCTCGCCGAGTCGAACACGCGGTGGCAGGAACGGCAGCTGTTCTCCTCGTCCTCCTCGTCCCCCTCGTCTCCGTCTTCTGGAGAGCACCTTCGCCTCGTCAGGCGCCCGTCCTTGGCATCCTCACACGCTGTGTCGGGGGCACAATCACGATCTGGGGCAGAAAACAACACACAGGGTTCAGGCCACGGCTGCTAACGGGTGTCACCTTCGCAGGGACAGAACATATAAAGGTAACGCAGGGCGGAACATTCAGAACGTGGAGGATTTCGTCTCAGAACAGGGGCTGCACCACCTGGGTCTCAGGTGGCTGTTAGTCAGAGTATCATGGGGATGGGTGAGAGGTCTGCCTGGGGTTCCACAGCAACACTGACCTCCAACAGTTACAGGTTCCTGCCGCTTGGTCAGTCTAAAAGGGGAGGTTGACACAGCATATGCTCATCTAGAGTAGAACCGTTCTCTACGTGTTCTGCATGTTAATATCGGAAGTAAAATAGTCTCCACAAAATAACCCACATCGTTCTAAAACATCAATTGTCAGGTAACGTAGGACAGCAATTTTTTTTGCTGACAGGACAGTTTCCATAACTCCCCCAAGAACCCCATGGAGTTCCATGACTGAGCCATCCTCTAAAATGGTTCCTAAATGTGTATGTTGCTCTCGATTTCAAGAACGATGCTTAAACTCGGGCGACGGCGTGATGGAAAGGTGGGATCCCATGACCGCCTTAATGTCACGTACGCACCTGTTGGTAATTCGTTAGCGGTGGCGTCATAATTTTGGCTCACTGATCGAGTTCACGCCACCAGAAATAGCCGAGCCCAGTGAGTTCCACCTGCCTTTTCGAAAACCAGCTCTCAGTGTGGAACCGAGGAACCGTTTCGGGTCCATCGGCGGGTCCATCAGTACGGATCGGTCAGGGTCCATAACCGATGTTCGGGGGTTTGAACTACAGAACCAAATGAGCTGGAATCCTATCATAGGAAACCAGCAGAACCAGAGAACACCACCGAATGGTACATCTACTGCAGGAGGGAGGTGGATCCAAGGCCGTGGGGAAGGTAACTAACGCACCTGTTGGAGGTTCCACTAATGATGCAGGTATTTGTAAAGGCGCAAGTCGCAGAGTGTGGACAGAGTATACCGCGGTTCCATGAACAGAACGTTGGCAGCAGGAGAAGGTTCCATCCTTGGTCTCCTCGTATTTCCGTGCAGGCGTGGCAGGTTCCCAGCACTCCCTGTCCAAGAACAAGAATAAGACAGGGTGGTGCTCTTTAGAGAAGATGCCGGCACCATCCACCTGAGACTGGAGAACGTGCCTGAGAGAGAGAACAGGGATACCTGCCGCTCCCGCTCGGACATGTGGAGGAGGTTCTCTGATGGGCGATTCTGCAGCTGGCAGGTTCACCCACATACTCGACTCTCGCTTCCCCTTAAAAACCTGCACAGACCATCAGCGGAACCTCCAGCAGGTTCCAGGTGCTAAGCGTTAAGGGCGCGGTATGAACTGTGTGGTGTCAGTGAGGTAGCGCACCTTCAGCCTGTAGAACCTCAGAGAGTGGTGTCTAGTGGATTAGATTATTAATAGCTGGGGGTGAAGGTTCTAACACAAGTCATCGCCATGGCTCCGTAACACGCTGAATAATTGCTGACCCTGCACTCTGAACAGAGGATGTTTTGTTCTATGTGTGGAACACGTAGAACGCACCGAGCCGTCAGAGGAACGCTAGAATACTAACAAACACTGGGTGGTTCCAACCTCCACCCTTATCATTTGGAGGTTCCACTCACAAGATCCTCAAAACAAGCCGCCGGCTCGGACAAATTCGTCTCTCGTACGTTTCACACGAGAGAACCGCGAGGTGCGGCGAGGCTAGCGGAGGACGCTGTGTGTAGTGTTCTCGATGTGACACACGTCTCTGAATAATTCAGCGGAGCGTCGCAGCCGTCCATGTTCTCATATCTGCAGCGGTTCTGCACATCAATCTACCGCCCCCTTCAGTCACCTCATTCATAACACGGAACGCAGAACAGGCCTCCGAGTTCCACCGCTCACATCCACCTCACATCAGACTCCACCCGACAGCTGGAGAGAGAGAGAGAGAGAGAGAGAGATGGCCCAACAGCCTACAAACTGTACATCAGCCTTCAGAGAACATGTGCTCCAGAGACGGAACACGGAACCATGATGGGATGTGGACCCTACGTCAGCCTTAAGGCTTCTGCTTCCGACTCTGGCTCCTCCCACTAAACTCCCACATCCACCCACTGAACTACCACATCCACCCACTGAACTACCACATCCACCCACTGAACAACCACATCCACCCACTGAACTCCCACACCACCCACCGAACTCCCACAACCACCCACTGAACAATCACATCCACCCACTGAACTCCCACATCTACCCACTGAACTACCACATCCACCCACTGAACTCCCACATCCACCCACTGAATTACCACAACCTTCCACTGAACTACCACATCCACCCACTGAACTACCACATCCACCCACTGAACTACCACAACCTTCCACTGAACTACCACATCCACCCACTGAACTACCACATCCACCCACTGAACTACCACATCCACCCACTGAATTACCACATCCACCCACTGAACTCCCACATCCACCCATTGAACTCCCACATCCACCCACTGAACTACCACATCCACCCACTGAACTACCACAACCTTCCACTGAACTACCACAACCTCCCACTGAACTCCCACATCCACCCACTGAATTACCACATCCACCCACTGAACTACCACATCCACCCACTGAACTCCCACATCCACTCACTGAACTCCCACATCCACCCACTGAACTACTACTATACAAAGCCTCCATCCACACTCCATCCACAAGTGCACCGACGGTGCATATTGTTCTACCCCCACATCCAGATCTCAGAAAGTTCTAGCTGCAGCGCGCCTCCGCCTAGCGCCTGATTTCAGAAGGCGGGGGCGTCGCGCAAGGGTGTGAAATTCCTGAAGGAGCGCCGTTCCGAAACTCGCCGAAGACACCCGGGATTCTTTCCTCTGCGAGCTTCCCGAGCCCGGACGCCAAGTCCTGACGTCACCCGACACCTTCCATTGTCCTCCTCTCATGACGGCCGCGGCTCACGGAACATATATCTAAATATATCGGCATCCCGGCAGCGAGCGGGAGGCGGGAGACTGGCAGGTGTTCGGCCGACGCTGACGACCGGAGCCAGTCACGCCAAGCGCGGTCACCCGAACTCGGAGAACCCTCGGGGGGCCTGACCACAGAACCTCGCGGCTTTTTCTAGAGCGTGGGGCCTGCGATGGGCGACGGGCAGCTGGGAGCGGTTTGGCAACCTTGATGGGTCCTCGCGCTGTGCTTCTGAAGCCTATCCCGGTGCTCAGCAGTACAGATATTGGCGCCATGCCATCAACGAATTCCGGTAACTCGGGAGAAGTGTGGCACACGGGTGGAGCTAACTCGTAGATCTTACAGCGATCTAATTTGGATGTTTAGTAGAACGTCACATCATTTCAAAGATGATATTCCTAATTAATAAATAAATAAATCAATCAATAGTCCAGGGGATTAACGTAAATCCGAGCCGAGGTAACCGGATCGATCCGGCCGTACGGCTGCGGGTCACCAGGTAAATATTTATGTTAATACGTTTAATTATTCATATGGAATTAAATCAAAGCCTCAAGTTGGATCTCAGTGTTGTGGTCTCTCGCCTCCCGAGGTGAGGGGTTCTATTTAATATCGTAAGAATGAATGGTATGGAAACGGAGCAGGGAGCAAGGTCACCGAGATCCGCGGGATTAGAGCTCAATGTCAATAGCGGGTCGCACTGCGCCCGCTTTAAAGCCATTAATCCATTAGATCCCGACAATCTCTCACCTGAACCCCACGAGTGCAGCAAGGATCAATGGCGGTCCAACTGACAGCCAGGACTCAGGCTTCCCTCCATCAGCATTCCAGCATCGGGCCGGAGAACCGGAGAACCGCACAGTCACGGAGTCGGGTTTTTAATAATAAATAAATAATAACGGTGCAGCTCAGAGATCTAATCAATACTATGACGTCATTATCGAAACAACAAACCGCACAGCCTCCGCAGGTGACGCCAGGAAATCACCATGTTTGGCGTCAATGACGTATTTCAGCCTCAGAAACCACACTTTCACAACCGCCAACTCGGAACGCAGCGCTGGACAGTTCATGCTGGACGGTTTGGAGGCGCCACGACGGCGCCAACCAACTCTGACCATAATGTGTTGGTATCCAGGATGGAAGATGGCGAGAAAGCAGGCCTCATCCATTTATTGCGTTTCGGAGGCATTATTACGTACGGACCGGTAGCTACTAGCACAACTGGAGGTGTTGGTGTAACTGCGATATTCAAACTATTCCGTTCCCTACGAGCGCCACACACTGGAAGTCCAGGGCTTTTAATAATAAGCGACATTTGATGAAATACAGTTTAGAGTCTTAGGCTCCGCCCTCCGCACTCTTGCACATGTTGACCCCTTCGCCGAGGGCTGGGGTCGGCGCCCGCGGGTTCAATTCCAGCCTCGGAGGACGCCGCACTTTAAAGTGATCCCCGCAATATCATGCGAAGGCCGGGGGTCGTCCGTCACTGTCTGGCCTTGACGTTCCGCCGCCGGGACGTTCCGCCGGCATTCATCACGCCGCCTTTCATCTCGGATCGGACGCCGACACTCCGCCGACCCGAGAACATCGAATCCGTTTCTGCACTTAAATATTTATCCTGCTTTAATTGATGTTCTCTTCTCAGCTATGAAGCTCTCCTGCTGCGGGGCCCCAGACCCCCGACTGCGCAAGCCCACGCCACCCCCCCCCCCACGGAGCCTCCCGCTGGGACGAATACGAGGGGGGTGGCTGGACCATACCACCCAGCGCCAATCGCCAATCTGTCAACCCACCAGACGGAGGAACGAAAGGAGAGAGAATAAACGTTATGAGTTAACGTTCCGAAGGTGCTCACGGAACCAGAGAACCTCGTTGCGCACACTGCAGGAACGCCATTTAAGGGGTGTATCCCGGCAGTTTGATGCTACATTTTCTGTTATTCAGACGCATAATGGCCTTAAATGCCTTCATCACCAACATAACTCTACAAGAAATGTGCTCGGGCTTTTGTATGTTCTCCTCATGGTACTATATTTCCATCACAGATATCATGGTCGTCCACCTTCTACAAAGCAATGAACCAACAAACGTACGCAAGACCATGTGACCTGCTGGTGACTAACATGCAGGAATTCTAGTACAGGGGTGGGGGGTGGGGGGTGGGTCAATAAATTCCGTGCGTGCGACGTTTAGTTTGAAAGTTTACAGTAAAAAAAAAAAAAAAAAAAAAACGCATTCGGAACTCGAGCAGCTGCTGCAGCGCCGGCGTTGTGGGTCTCGGGATGTGAGGTATTGTGTTTCTTGCATTCAGAGTGCCGGGATAGGCTGGGTTAGGAGGCATACTGCGAGTTTACCAACATAGTATTTATATATAATCATAACCCCTGATTAATTTAACGCCAGCATCTTTGTGAACGTGCGTTCTGCTCCGGTTTGAGAAGCAGAACTTGGGAGAAAATAAAAAATAAAAGCTGTTTTTTGAAGAGCGATGGAGTTGAAGCGCTTCTTGGCAGCGGCCTCAGACTTCTGGGCTCTACTGTATTATGGCATGCCGGTCCATCCAGCCATTAGTTGCAGAAATTCGAACCGGCTGTGCCATGAGCCGGAGTCCAGCGGCATTAAGAGCCCTCGAGCCGCAGTTCCTGAGTAAACCCGGGGGAACCCGCCATCGGATCTGCCGAGCGCCGTCTACTCCTCCATCTCCATCTCGCACTGCGGATGATCGATAAGCACCAGAGCCAGATTCAGACATCCACCACCAACCGTCCGGACCCGAACCCAGAGCCCCAACCCGGAGCCTGGGACACTTGATTAAAGACATATGCTACATTCAGACCCGAAGACGAGGGTCTGACGTGCTAAAAGAACAGCCTGATTTTTAAAAATTGGATTATTAATAGCGCACACCACGCGTTTAATTAAGACAATTACACCATCCTGCAGGAGCGAGGGACCACCTCCTCTGAGCAGCGACATCCACGGGCGAGGATAATTGGGATGGACGCTTCAATTTGCGACCCAGTTCCAGATCGTAGGTGTGATTTACATCATGTTCAAATTCACAACGGACCAATGAATGAAGGGTATAATCGGCGTCATGTTGGGTAGGTCCAAGGTGTTTGGAACTCAGGAACTCTGAGCACTCCATCGCCTCCTAATGATGAAAAACCGTAGTGACGGTGGATGTAGAACATGACCTTGAACTCTAGCACAATGTAGAACGCCAAATAATGGTACGAATATACTGCGCATTATATTTCCTAATATATTTCATAAACTGCGTTCTGTAATTTGGCCACTAGAGGGCGGGAAATTTTACATCGCGAAAGTCGTAAAAGTTATTAACGATTTTATTTTTAATAAACGCATTTATGAATTAAACTTCTTTTTTTTATAATAGTGTGTTTCTAAGTGTTTTATAAAAAAGTAATACGACACTTGAGGTTGTGTATACATTCTCTACTAGTGTCGCGGGGGGTGGGGTCAAGTTTCTATGCCCACCCAGGAGAGAATGTTTCAGGCGTTGGGCGGATACACCCAGGACAGGACGCCAATCCAGGAAGCAGTGCCTTTTGGGGATCCTAGGTTCTACTGACACCATGTAGAACCTCTCATATGATTCCTGAATGCTGATCTGAGGTCATAACGGAAACCACGGCGACCCAGAAACTACCCCCCCCTCAACACCGCCGCCTCGAGTCCTCGATTCAGATGAAAGGCGAGATTTCTGACGGAGCGAACCCTCTCTCAATGCTTTGTCTCTAAAACACCAGCCCCCCCAACCCCCCCTCAAACCACCACCACCCCCCCCTCCCACCACCACCCGGAATTAACAATTTATTTAAACCAGCGAGCAGCTCCACTCGACACGTGTCGGCGTCTCCTGATCAAAGGTGCGTGCGTTTCCTTTTATTGCAGCCGGGGCGCGCCGGGGAGCGCTGGCACACACGGGAGGACATTAAGATTGAATAACCTTCACCACGCCGGCACCCCCACTTCTCATTAGACCGGGAAAAGAGGAACATATAGAACAACAAGGGACGGCGCGGGAGGAGAAGTGGTAAAACTTCCAGCCGTCGATCACTCACCCCTGTGGGTCGCCGTCCAGCAGGGGGCGGCGGAAAAGTTCGGGACGGTCTAGCGGTTTGATTCTTTTAATAAAAAAAAAAAACGACGTTGAACTTAATATTAAATGAAACGTACCGACATTACATTTGGAAACAGACGGAGAGTTCTCATGTTGGAGAACCCTGAGTGTGTGTGTGTGTGTGTGGGGTGATGATGTCATAGTTCTACGCCCCGGTGCTTCTGTTTACCTGTGTAGGTGGGTCGCTTGGCTTGGGTTCCACCTTATAAACATAAACACTGCAGATCGCTGGCAGCGGGGGCCTCGTTTTCGGTCAGACGCCCGTTTTTTTTGGACGACGGAGAACCGCACAGATGCCCACCGCCTGGCAACGGTAAAGCGCGGTGGGGGTTCTCCACATGTAAAGGGCTTTATGACCTCAAGTTCTTCTTTGTACGTTTCACAGTGGGCCACCACCTCACCCCCGGAGTGCCAGGGTCCTGCCCCGTACCACCAACCACCACACCCGCCTGTACAGCGCGTGCAGCCGGGATAGGCTACAGTGTCACGCACTGACTTTTTAAGAATTGTGTATGATAACTTTAACGCGCTCCTCCTCCCGACGCCAAAAAAAAAAAAAAAAAAAAAAAAGGCGGGAAAACGAAAAGCGAAGTGACTGAGGCGAATCAAAGGTTTCAGAATGAGGACAGGACCTCACATCTCGTCCTCACATCTGGTGAGGTACTGAGGGACGAGGCATCGCGGCGCGTACAGTGCGCCGTCACGCAACAAAAAGGAAATGAATAATACACAGACGGAGGAGCGCGATCGGTTCCCAACCTCCTTCCTTCCTTTACCTCACTCTCTCTCTCGCTCACTCACTGGATTCACCTTGCAATCCATCTGACTCATTTTCTACCTCCTGTACGTCCGGCTGAAATCTGCACTGCGTCCCGAACCCGAGCCGGCCCGAGCGAGCAAGCGAATAAAGCAACATGAAAGGCGGTACGCGGCGCCCCGGACGCATGTGGTTCCAATTACGGCGTTCCGTACGAGCCGAGGGTCTCGATCGCGCCCGACTTTGGGAAGAAAAAAAAAAAACGTGTTGGAAAACGGAAAGCCGAGCCTCATTAAATCGGCGATGGCACGGCGTTCCCGCGCCGGCCGCCTCGCCGCCGCGCCTCTTTGGTGGCTCGTTTTATTTTTTCTAAACTTCTGTCGAGCGACGAAGCGAGCGCTAAACTCGCTCAAGCGCTCGCGAAGGCGGAAAACATACCTGGAGGCCAATTTGCGAGCCGCTCCTTACCATTACGAGGCCGGGCCACGTGTCTAATTAGCCGGAGCGAAGACGCGTGCAACGCGGCGCACGCTGAGCGCCGGGATCGGCCACGATGTGCATCTGTAGAACGTTGGACGTCGGAGGTAACGAACGGGTGCGGGTCATTTCTCATTAAAAAACAATGGGACACAGCGAGCGTCAAAGGAGGACGAAGGAGGACGGAGGATATGAGGTTGCGTGGTTACATGCTTATTAAAAAAAAAAGAAGGAGAACCTGCTGGAAAGTCCTCCTCTGGTCCTATCGTCATTTCTCATCCGGTCGCATGGCGGTTGCGCGTTTACTCGACGGCGCCATCAAGCTTTGGGGGCGCTGACGGTCCCCCGTGCCTGCCGGGCGAGGCCATCCATATCAGGTTTAAAATAACCGCACGGGAGACCTGACCTTTAGACGAGACAAATGAACGAGGAACCGGGCCCCGGAGCGCCTCGCGGGCGGACCCCGCTCACGGGCGAGCCCGCCCCAAGCGTGACCTGGATTAGCGCTCGCCGCCCGAAGGCCGGCGCTGAATGTCACCTGAGGTGACGGGACGCATTCATCTGGTAAAACGCTGACAGGGAGGCGGGAGAACCGAGGGAACCGTAGCTCGGAACCAACACTGCGGGGACGGAACATCGTACGCCGCGTCGCAGCTATTGGAACGTCGGGCGGGAATAACACAGCGCGTTATTCAGGTGGTCGATCGAGACAGGCAGATCTACAGACGGCTGTATGGCCGACGCTCATTTGCATATTATGCTAACACTGAAAACAAACCACTGCTCCTTATTCTTGTTTACTCGATTTCATTAGGGGGCGCCACAGAGCCTCATAAAGGACTTACTATACTATCAGTGCACTGATCCGTTACACCTCTAATAGTGAGAACGATTATGAACTCTGGTTCTAAAGTTCAGATCCTGAACAAAACACACTGCATGCACAGGGAGGACATGGTTCTAATGGTTCTCAGGTTCTGACTTTGACCAAAAAATTTTAACTTGAGAGCCGATCCTGGACAAAACACACCGCAGGCACAGGGAGGACATGCCGATTTCATGTACCCCGGGGCACTCTGTCCACACACTGGTTCTCCACCACCGTCGCCATGAGACCCCAACACCCTGCGACGGGAACCTTCTCCCGCATCGTCAGGGGCGTCCACACACTTTAGTCAACACGCTGCATTTGCACACGACACACACAGCGAAGATGAAGAAAGATATTACCGTTGGCGACGGCAGCCTGCCGGGGAGTGTTCTCGTCCTCCGTCACATTGTCTTCTACTGCCATAGAGAGAGAGAGAGAGAGAGAGAGAGAGAGAGAGAGAGAGAATAAATTAGTCCAGCATCGCGGAGGGCCAGAAAATCCTTGGCTAAACAGCATCACCTAATCTGCTGGAATCTGTTTGGCGGCGGCGCCGCAGCGAGCCGGGGCATTGGTATGCGGCGGGAGCGCGTCTTTGCCGCCACCGGTCTGAGATTTGGAGATGCGTCGAGCTCGTCAGTATGCAGCCGGCTCTCGGCGGCGCGGCCTGCAGCCACCCACATAAATCACTTATTGAGTTGAGTAATAACACGATGAATTATAAAACTCCCCCCCAAACAAAGATCCTGCCGCCCGCCGTCCAACGCATGAATAACTCATCGCTGCGTCTCGCAACAATGCCCCGAGATTCCCACCGTAACCCTGCGCCGCGCCGCACAAACCCGCTTTAATGCATTATTTAAATCGGCTCGGACCGCCGCGACGGCCAGGCGTGTCGGTACATATCGGAACCCTGATACGGACCCGTGTGAGGGGGGGTGGTTCTCCGGTCGGGCGCTGACGCAAATATCAACAATGCATCTCTAATGACAACAAACAACCTACAGACATAACACCGACGTCTCCTCGTCCGCCATGGATGGCGCCCACTCCTCTCGGTGCTTCCGTTGGTGGACCGACGCTCGGTTCTCACGTTTGGAAGTACGGAATGTGTGGCTGCAATAGCGACCTCTACTGACCACCAATTTTTCCCACGTAGGGGGAGGACATTCATCCATACATGGAAACCTCTGGTGGGTTCGCCGGGGGAGGGGGATCCCCATGCCCATCCAAGGAAGAAAGTTTCGGGCACCAATCTATCGCTGGACGCACATTTTCACAGACATACACCATATAGGGGCAATTTAGTGTAGTCAAATCACCTTAAATCCACGTTTTTGAACCCGGAGGAAGCCCATGTGGACACGGGGAGAACCTGCGAACTCCACACGCCGCCCCCTAGGGGTAGCTGTGTATATAATATATATATATAATATAATATATATATATATTATAACTTGTTGCTTGGGGCTTTGGGAGAGAACCGAAGACAACATGGGAAATCTATATGGACACAGGGAGAACATACCAACTCCACACAGAAAGGAATGGTCATTGATGCTGGGGAATTAGACCCAGGACCTTCTAGCTGTAACTTTAGAACGATAAACGCTACACCATTGTACGTCATGTGACCATTCTAGCACCTCAGCTCTATGTAACCTTAAGAAGTCGCCCACTGGTAGCCCAATGAACCCCAGATGTTCTGACCACGAAGCCAGGGAGCCTCCAGAACCTCAAACTCGGGACCCAACCTAAAGACGGGGGTCTGTGCGTTCTACGTATTCTTCATTTCTTAATCATCGCACCAGTTTCATAGATGTTTACTTTGAGTTTTATTAGTTCGATGAAATCCTGTCATATTTCAGTTTCCACGTTCTGGTTCTCGGTGTGGCGCATAATATGAGAGTGAAATATTCTCCAGTGCTCCCTCATGCTTTTAGAACTATTAATGAGAGGTTCTAGCAGATCTCCTCATCCAGAATGACTTAGAGAGGTCATTACGTCGTGAAATACAAGCTACTCTGGATTAAAGGGCTTGATGAGGGACCCCCGGAGACATTAGGGTGACGCATCCATCTCCTGCTCCAAAGGCTTCTGACTCCACCACCTAACCACGTGTTCTGGAAACATCTCCGGTGAGCAGAGTCCAGTTTGTCCATGACGGTTCCTAAGAGGTCTCCACGACTCACAGGGTTCTGGTCTCCAGGACGGTCCCTTTAACCTGAGGGAGATTTGGAAGCCGGTGAACGTTTGGCGGTGGCTCCTTGGCGTCGTGCGAACTCCCGATCTGAAGCCTTCCACCTGGTACACGTGGCTGTCCACATAATTTCGGTGGAAACCGCAGGTTCCGAGCAGCTTCTTCATCGGCAGCGTTTGTTCCATTAGCGGACCTCTGGCTGCGCGTGCCAACGATTGCGAACAAGCGCTTGAAAGGCGCACAAATGAACCCCTCCACGGCCGCTACTTAGACAAATTCATTACACGCCAATCGCTCGGCTTTGACGAAGCGAACCGGGCGCCGGCGGACTCGGCGCGCCCCGACACCGCTCCTTTCGGAGGCGACGTTCCTCGCCGGTTGAGACCGGAATGGCTCCTTGTCTGTATGTCAGGTGCGGTGAGCTAAATGGATTTTAGCAGCGGGACCAGAACAAAAGACTCCCACCTGCTCCACGGTAAATGAGAGTCTCCGGGAGGAGGCCCGCGCTCCTTGCCACTCCTCTCCCGCCGTCGGAAAAAGGCGGCCTCCATTATGCCTCGTTCCCCCGTCTACCCTTTCATTCCCCGAGCCGTGACAAGAAGACCCTGCTGGGGGCCAGCGGCCACGCGGGGGGCCGCCTTGAACGGAGTCTTTTTAAAAAAAAAAAAACAGAGAGTCCTCCATTTGACATAATTAAGTCGGAGGCTAGCGGCGCTGGAGTAGGTGGGCCGCATGGAGGGAAACGACAGGGCGGCGGCAGGCGGCTGCTTCAAACTCGCTCTCGTCCAAAAAGGCTCGGCAGGGTCTCGAGTCAAAGCTCGCCGAGGAGGGCAATCAAAATTCTGACTGGCTGGATCATTACGGGCTTTTTTCTCCCCGACGTTGGGGCCATTGTTAGGAACAGCGCCACTCAGAAGTCACAAAAAAGTCACTTAAGGAGCAAAAAGAAGTCAAGTTAAAGAGTCATACAAAGGTTCTACTTCTTCTAGAGCAGAAAATAGGCCAAAAGTATTTAGACATTTTAACGTTTAGAGGTTTAGCAGGCAATTTATTTCTAAATAAGACAACAACAAAGGTTCGGGGTCTGTAAACGAGGAACCAGGTGAACTGGCGAACACTCTTTAGTGGATTGGCGAGTGGCAACATGGCGAGGTTGAGGGAACCAGGAGTATCTCAGGACCATGTCCCCCATGTCCAGCGTCACAGGATGGAACACAATGAGTATTGCAATGCAATTACCTCCTCATCCTACTTGCACCCAGGTCAGCTGTGGAGGTGCAACCAGGGACCTTGGGACATTTTGTCCAATTTGGTTTACAAGCATCCCAACTTGAGGGTCAGCCTTCTGGAGCAGGTTGGGGAACCCCTGAACGCCAAAAGAGATGAGTATTGGAGTTACATGAGCTCTAGATTCGGGTAAACACTAGACGATCCGACGCTCAAGTTGGGATTCTTGTAAACCAAATTGGACGAAATGCCCCAATGTGAGACGTCCAAATATCCTTGATTAAACCAGGTGGGGGCCAAAGTATTTGGACACATCACGCTGGGGCATTTTGTCCATTGTGATTTACAAGCATCCCAACTTGAGCGTCAGATCTTCTAGTGTTTATCTGACTCTAGAGCTCATGTAACTCCAGTACTCATCTCTTTTGGTGTTCAGGGGTTCCCCAACCTGCTCCAGGAGGCTGACCCTCAAGTTTGGATGCTTGTAAATCACATTGGACAAAATGCCCCAATGTGATGTGCCCAAACAATGTTTAATCCAGCATATTTGGACGCATCACCTTGGGCATTTTGTCTAATTTGGTTTACAAAGGTCGATCTAGACGACACTAGACGATCTGACCCTCAAGTAGGGATGCTCGTACGAAATGCATTGGACGAAATGCCCCAATGTGAGGCGTCCAGGTACACTTGCCCCAATTTGTTTAATCCAGCATCTTTTCTTAGATACATTTTCTTTTTTCTCCTCCAGGTGTCAGAGTAATGCAGAGTAACTTCTGCGATCGCCTCGATGGCACCCGGGAAGCTTTGCGGCCCAGGCGCCCTCGCAGAAGAGAAATGAATTTGTGGCTCGCCGTGGAGTCGGGCGCACGCAGGGGCATTTTGAATCCAGGCAGGAGGGGAGGTTCTTAATAAATCCCCCACAGTCAAATGGGAGGCAGGAGTATGGGGAGTTCATAGTTCTGTTTTGATTACCAGCCCTGCTGGTGAGAGACTCCGAGGAGTTCAGGCAGAAAATTTCCTTTAATGACACGATCAGAACTTTTTGCGTTACGGCGGCGGAACAGCCATTTGTCACCACGGCGCTCTCATTAAAAAAGCCGAAACTCCGCTAATATGTCTTTTATAAGTCTTTTATATGGTCGTTCATATACAGCACATAAATTCCTTCCCGGCTGGATATTGTGATGGTTGATCCCGCTGCGTAAGTGATTAGCCATTAACGGTAGCGGAGATGAACTCTACGGCGCAAACTGCCACGCCGCCGTGCGCCGTCGACGCTCGCGCATGGGGTTATGATTATAAAAACTCGAGCGTCGAGGAGCCTGGCGCCGCTTCGGTACTGTCCCATCTGTGTTTGTGCGCCCAAAAATAACCTCGCGCCTTGTTAACTAGAGCTCGTTAAGATGCTACATGCAATTTCAATCACGCATTCCAATTAACTCCCACAATACATTGGTGTTATCGAGTTACAGGGGCGTTTATCCGTTGCGTAATCACACAGCGGAGGCAAACTGGGCTGCAAATGTATGAGGAAAGACGTTCTCATTCTCACGCCGCTCTTGTTGATGATGTCACCTCGCAGCGACGCCATTGGACGAGGCGCAGACGGAGGGCGGGACATGGTAACGTCAAGAAGCTTTATCAGCAGTCCTTAAACTACTGATCCGCCCTCAGAGGGTTAAAAAAACACCAACTGAGAAACCAAATTAAAGACAATTGAGACGAATTGGAAGGTTGATTTCGTGAGCCAGGCCTTCCCGTCCAGCATACATCCAAGTCTCTCCAGACCAGACTCCATCTTCATGGCCTATCGATAACATCTACCCCATGGACTAAGCGTTTAGAGTGACGTCCACATACTTTGGGTTATTTCTTGGGGTCGTCCCACTGAGACATTACCACTTCTGACCTTCATGGTCGGTTCTGCTGGAACGCCCCCGGTCCGGTGTCAATTCTGCCCCATGAGGAGGAAATGCCTCCACCATGAGTGTTCGGTTCTCATGGGTGGATGGAGAACAACAACAAAGGCAGGTCAACGGCCAGATATGACCCCGCAAGATTTTCGTGACCAATGCACACAATGCCCAGTGGGTTCTCTCACAGCACACACACCAGTACACACCCAGGGGGACGGAAGTATGTGGACGCCCACAACGTCACGAATAAGTGAGACGTTCCTGGAGATACAAGTACAGAGAGGAACTTCGCATTAGCATTATGGCTCTTAAACCGCCTCATCACTCGGATCCTCTGGTGTTTACCCGACTCTAGAGCTCATGTAAACTCCACTGCTCATCTCTTTTAGTGTTCTGTAGCGTTTTGGCATTCCCCAACCTGCTCCAGAAGGCTGACCCTCAAGCTGGGATGCTTGTAAACCAAATTGGACAAAATGCCCCAATTTGATGCGTGTTGTTGCTTGATGCGTGTTGATTTCGTTTACAAGCATCCCAACTTGAGGCTCAGTCATGAATCAGTGTTCTGGAGCAGGTTGGGGAACTACAGAACGCCGAAAGAGATAGAATAGAATAAAACTTTATTGTCCCTTAAACTTACATTAAATGGAAAATTGTCTTTGGCAGTCTAGCAGACAAATACATGTACAATACAATAAACACATATTAAAATAAATAAATAAATAAATAATAAACATTTTAATAAATAAAATAAATAAATAGGGCGGCACGGTGGTTTAGTGGTTAAGCATGTTCTCTAGGGATTTCCTGTTCGAATCCCCATCTGGGTGGAGTTTCCATGTTCTCCCCATGTCCGCGTGGGTTTCCTCCGGGTTCTCCGGTTTCCTCCCACAGTCTAAAAACATGGATCAAGTCAATTGAATTCTCCAAATTGCCCCATATAGAGTGTGTGTGTGTGTATATATACATGTGTGTGAGTGAGTGAGCCCTGTCCTGGGTGTATCAGCCCAGCGCCCGAAATGTTCTCCCCTGGATGGGCATGGGGAACCCCCCCGCAACCCTAATAGAGGATATAGTGTGTGTATATATATATATATATATATATATATATATATATATATATATATATATATATATATATACACACACACACACACACATACATATAGATTATAAATTATGTTGGGAAATAATGCTTTGCATCCTTGTTCAAAATGTTCACCTTTTTGTACCCATTCTTCTTAGCTAGTGGAACCTTAAGTCTCCTGCCCATAAACTAAAAAGGTGAGTAAAGAGGATGATGGGGTCATTGTAGACCTGAATTGCCTTTTTTGTTATAGATCGGCTGTATAAATCCTGCAATGACAACTGTTTGGCACCAATGATCTCACTGGCTTGATTAACCACCTGTGCCAGCTTGTTCCTGACCCTCAAGTTGGGATGCTTATAAACCAAATTGGACGAAATGCCCCAATGTGATGCGTCACAAGTACATTTGCCCCCACTTTGTTTAATCCACAGGGGAACGTCGGGTCAAGCACCCGCCTACGAGACGACGAGCCTCCACCCCACAAACGGAACGTCTGCCGATTCCCAATTCCCAACAACAGGGGCGTTTATGGGCATTAGCCCTCGACGGTGACCACACCCGCCTCCACTCGGCTCAAAACACCTTCCAGCGGTCAGTGTTAGAGCTCCACTGACCCGCAGGTGGTCCGCAATCCCCTCCATCAGGTTCTATGTGAATAAACCACTCCTGGTTCCCTCTGTGGAGGTGTTCTTCCTGAATGCTGAGTCATGATGCTAACGTTGCTGCGTCATTGTTTTAATATGTTGGTTTTATTGAAGAAGGACGATAAGGTACGAGGTGATGCCTCCATCACCCCACCTCACGCTGGTGTACCTCACTGACATCCAACTGATCCTCAAATGCAGTTCTGAGGATATTCATCCTCCACAGAACATGACGGAGATGATTTTTTTTGAAAATTTTACTCATTTATTATTGGATGGCACGGTGGCTTGGTGTTTAGCATGTTCTCCTCTCAGCGCTGGGGATTCCAGGTTTCGATTCCCAATCTGGGTGGAGTTCTCACGTTCTCCCCGTGTCCGCGTGGGTTTCCTCCGGGTTCTCCGGTTTCCTCCCACAGTCCACAAAAATGGATTCAAGGTAAATTTAATGCTCCAAATTGCCCCAGGTAGTGTGTGTTAGTACCTGGGTAAGTGTGAGTAAGTGTGTCCAGAGATCGATCGGCGCCCTGCCCAGCGCCCGAAACATTGGATGGGCATGGGAAAACCCCCCCCCCCCCCCCCCCCCCGCATCCCAAGTAGGGAATTAAGTGGAAGATTATGAATGAATTAAGAATTATTATTAAATATCATTCCATAAAAGGGCATAACGAGGACCGCAGCATCTACAGTGGACTAAACTGTGATGTTCGGCTGGCGGCAAATCGACGGGAACCTATTAAAGGTTAAAGAAGCGAATTCCTCACAGCGAGTCCTGAAGCGGACAGTCCCATCGTTTGTGCTGGAACTCCCCGGTTCTGTAAACTCCGGCGCAGACGGCGCGTCTCCATCGCGAGCCGCAGACACGCATAAATCAGCGGCGCGACGGCCGGGGACGTCCTGCGCCACGGCGAGCGAGCCGGCCTTAAAGAGGACCGTTTAATTCCCGCGCACACAGAGTCGCAGCCAACCGGCGAATTCCATTAATCATTAATACCCATCTAATTAGTATGCGTGGAAAAAAATGTATAAATAAATAAAAAATGTAAAAAAAAAAAAAAAGAAAAAAAAAAAAAAACACGGCCTACCAGTTCACCAGATTTGCTAAAATGATCGTTTCTAATTACTACACACGGCATGCCGACTCACAGCTGTGCCAGAGCGAGAGAGCAAGAGAGAGGGAGAGAGAGAGACAGAGAGAGAGAGAGAGACAGAAGTACAGTCGGCGACAAAAACGAAGGAAAGAAAAAAGGGAAAATTCGGTCAGCTCCCGAGACGCGGCGGACGACTTACAGCGGCGAGTGTCAGGAGAAGTGACAGCTCCGCTAATGGGATTTTTAATGGCTCCCTGACAGGTTTCCTAATGACAACAACCGGCGTGTCTATTGTATTAAAGAATATTGATTGATTAACAAAGCTTTATAAAGGTAGGTATGTATGTAGGTAGGTGGCGTGTATGTGCGTGTGTGTGTGTGTGTGTGTGTGTGTTTGTGTGTGTGTGTGCGTGTGTGTGTGCGCTCGTTTTTCCCCAAATACATCACACGTCGCAATCAGCTAAGCACCGATTCAAGCCACACACCCTTTGTAGCCCCGCCCACAGGTAAGGCTGACCTGCATCCCATTATCTTCCAACTTTCATCTCGCATCAAAAAAGGGGCCTGAGGTTCGATTCCCAGCCGAGGGGTGTGAGGTCTGTTCTGTGGGGGATTGGCATGTTCTCCTTAGCTCGACATGGTTTGCCCCAGGTCGACTTGCCATTTTACCCCTCCCCCCCACGACTATAATGGAATAGAAAAGGAATGAATTATCACTAGTATTACCAAACCATGGATGTAGTGTGTACTATATAGCATACTGTGTACTACTAGTTGTGCAGTACGTACTACACTTTATATTATAATATATATATAATATAATATATTACTAGGATTATTTAATAGCCAATAGTATGAGGACACCTGACCACTGACACCTGACAACTGACTCATTTCTTTATGAGACATGTCAATCATTCGTTCATTCATTATCCTATGTTTAATACTCTACTAGAGTCGTGGGGGGAGGGGGTGGTTCCCCATGACTATCCAGGGGAGAACGTTTCGGGCGCCGGGCAGATACATCCACACAGGACACACTTACACACACACTTTATGGGGCAATCTATCTTCCAGATAGGGATTTGAACCAGGATCCCAACTCTAAGAGGAGAACATGCTAATCACTAAGCCACCATGTCGTGGTTGGCATGAAGTGTCTAATAATGTTTTTTTAAAAATTCAGCTCACAATCGACATTCTAATTCATCCCATACATGTTTAATTAGGGCTCTGCAGGTTTGTTGGGTTCTTTTCTTGTAAAGCAGGTGGGTTGGGAACTGGTTCCACCCCAAATCGCCCGCATTACCACGTGATGCCGGCGCCGCTTCAGGGCCGATTCACGGATGCAGGTCCGACTGCCAATGAAAACACAGGGCGAGGGCATCGGGGACGGCAGCGTCCGCGGCCACGTCTCGCAGCCGGAGTTATGAGAGAGGAGAGAGAGAGAGAGAGAGAGAGAGAGAGAGCGACGTGGCAAAACATCTCGTCTTTCAGGCTGACCCGAAAAAGCCCGAACCGGAGCCGGGCCAACGTCGTACGGGACGATGGGTCCACCCTCCTCCTGCCACGTCTCATTTCCCCCCCAAAGCGATGACATCATCACCTCACAGACCCATGGCGCAGTGAAACGGGTCTTTAGAGGGAACGCCCCCGGAAACGTTCTGCCATGACGGGACCCAGATGAGGGGCGGGGGGGGGAGGGTTCCGACACCTCGGCGTTAAAGTAAATATACCGACGGCCAATCGGCCACCACCTCCAGAGCAGGACCCTGGGCCGAAGGTCGGCGCGAGGTCCGGGCCGTCTCCGGACACGGTCGCGGCCCGAAAAGACGGGCGGCCAGTCCAAAATAAGCGCTCAGAGCGAAAGGCAGTGTTTTAAAAGTGCAGGATCCAGACATGTGGTGGAACATTCATGCAGCGCGTGTGCAATTAGGAACCATCCGTCAGCCCTCTGGAACACGCGTTCCGTAACAAAACACGGAGAAAAAAAGCAGGCGGCGCTATTTAAGCGGGTCCAACTTGGAGTTCTATACTGACCCCCCCACCCGCCCCCCGCCGGTCCCCGAGGCACGGATTTAAAATGGCTGAAAGAACGCACGGCACACCGTGTAATCTGCTTTTTCACAGAACGTGTTCCAGGAAAAAAAAAAAAAAAAAAAAAACAAAGGGTGCAGAAGTGGGGGGGGGGGAGGCGGGGGCGGACCACACGGACCACAGGCACGAGAACGTGGAACAGTGACGGCTGGGAATATCAGAGTCCGCCCTCATTCCGTTTCCCGCATGTGTCTGCTTAAACGCGGAGGTTCAGCGGGTTCCGTTCCCAGGTCCAGGTCATGTCCTCCCCATGCCTCTGCGGGTTTTTCTCTGGGGACTCAGGGTACCACTCGTTTTCTGGAGAACAAACAGGTCTACTCACGACGGGTTCTCAGCTCTAAACCCGGAACCGTACGAGCCGACTCTCCTGGGTTCCGCTCGCCGGCCGTCCCGTTAAAGTCTCCATACCGGGTCGTCGGTACCGAACCCCTTAAACATCCACATCGACCTAACAGCAACCTCCGGACTTGGGACTCTGTATCGTGAGAACACGGAACGGTTCGGTTTTCGTCCCAACTGTGCCGGATTGGTTCCTGATTGTTGGCTGGGTTCTAAAGCCCAGCATCAGAGAACATCTCACAGGACGGCGAGATTAAATCAGGTGATCCACATGCGCAGGAGCTCTGAGGGTTCTGATGCTCCAGGACCAGGGTTTAGAACCACTGCCGAGGAAAAAAACAGGTTTGGTACCCCAAGGAACCGTTTCGATAACTGGCATCACTGAGGGGAACTGTTATTGGCAAAACGGTTAGAGGAGCGGGAAATTTACTATCAGAATGATGGAGACACCCCCCCCCCCCCAAATGTAATTAAAACCACACAGACATGGGGAGGACGTGATGTCAATCCCACTGGGAATCAAACCAATAATTATAATAATAATAATAACGATAATATCTCCTTCTATAAGAATGTAAACAAAACATAACATTTTTTGTAAACGGCAACAAAATGAAATCAAAGTTTATTAGGATTCTATAAAATAAGCATTAAAATCAGAATGAGTATATGAGGACTGAACCTGCATCATCAATAAATCAATAACCCTAAAAGGTTTTTGGAGAACCCAAAAAGTGCTTCATCGGCAAAATACATACCAACAATATGAACCGTAATAACGTAATAACTAATGCACGCAAACGCAACACAACGCCCGAAGTGCCATAGAACATAGAACCCCACAGCTCCACCAGAACCTACAGACATTAGGAGGTGGGGGTTCCTGCACCTCCACCAAACAGAACGCCTCCAGAACCCCACCAAGCACCACGCGCCCCGTCCACGGGGTCAAGAAACGTTTAATACCAAAGTTTAGAGCTGAATTAGATTAAGATCAGAGGAGCAATCTCCCTTCAAATAAATCAAAGCTGCCACGTGACTGCCCCCTTTCATCTGATTAGAAAATTAAAAGCAAGCCCAGTCCATGTCCACTCAGGGTGGATTTTTTGGCAGCACGCAGCCGTGTGGTTCCCCGAGTCCGAGACCCGTGAGCGGTGTTGGGTAAACACATCAATTATACATTTAAATTGATTGGCTGATTGATTTAGATGAAAGGGTTTGTCCCGGTGTAATTGATCGATCCACTGAGCTGTGTGCAGCACTGATTTTAATATATATATATAATTTATTGACTTTTTCAATCAGTGCTGCACACAGATCACTGGAGCCAGTGGATCGATATATAAACATAATCTCGAGCCTGGAGCCGGGTGCAAACTCCTAGAATTCCTCAGAACAGGTGTGAACGGCAGCCCTGTGGCTGAGGATTCGGTGAGTTGCGCACTGATTCAGCACACAGACGACATCGAGCGTGTTTGTATTTGTTGGCTACACCAAAATAAAATAAAAACCAAAAACAGTCGATGCACATCCGGCCCGGTGTCCAATCAGAGACAACATTCAGTGTTAAAAGTGTCACCATATATAAAAGTGACTTGACTGAGCGGCGTGCGTAAATGGCGACATCAACCGCATCCTCATCGCAAAGAAACATGTTAGAATAAGAACGAAGAATGATGGAAAACACCGCGACAAACTTGTTCCAATTGGCAAAAAAAATATTTCAAAAAAAAAAAAAAGGAAAAAAATGATGCAAGGAGCACGAGCTTGACGCAACGCGCGCGCGCGCGCACGCGTGGGGCTCCGGGTTTTTTGGCGCCCGCAGGTCTGAACGCGCCGTGCGCTTTGTGCCCGACCCGGCGCGGCCATGCAGGCAGGTGAGGAGAGCAAGGGGAGGCAGGAGAGGAGAGCGGGGCTGCCGCGAAAACCCGCTCCGTCTCCGCGGGGGAGGTCGGCACTTACCTCGCAGCGATCTTGGCTTGGCTTGCTTGCGGCGCGACATCCTACAGAGAGCGGCGGAGACCCGGGCTCGCCTTCGCCGCTCTCGCCCCGGCGCCTGGGTCGGCTCGGCTCGGCACGGCTCGGCTCGGTTCGGTTCGGTTCGGCCGCCTGGCTCGGCTCGAGGTTAGAAATCCGCCCCGCGCCCCGCTATCTATTTGGGGGGGAGTGCGCGCCCGCAGCCCGCGGCCGCTCCGTCCATGTCCTTGCGGCGCAAAACGCGCGGCTCCCGGGAACGAACGCCGAGAAAGTGTTTAGAGGAGGTTTAACGCCTGCGATCCTGCCATCAGACTACAGACAGCACAGGACACCGAGGACTTCCAATAAAAAAAATATATTAAAAAAAAAAAAAAAAAAAAAAAAAAAACATCTATCCATTTAAATAAATTACAAACCAAAAAAAATCCAAATCAACTCCCGATGAGAACCAAGTGCAGAGAACTCTGCTCCCCGGACCCTCACTCCGCTCTGCGCGCAAATCGATCCACAAATAAGTCGGAATCGGTCAAAAAAGAGAAAAAAAAAGTCTACGTCTTAATTGCTGTGTTTTTTTTTTTTCTTTTTCTTTTCCAAAAAGGCAGGAGGAGAAGCGCGAGGCAGACAGACAGACAGACAGAGAGACAGACAGAGAGACAGGAGAGGTAGAAGACTGCGCGCTCGCTCGCTCGCTCGCTCGTCACCAACCTGCGAGGTGTCGGACTGCGCCGCCGCTCCGGTAGTCCTCTACATCATAATGGAAAATGGAAGCGAGGCCCCCAAAGCCATGAGGACGGCTCCAGAGGGGGCCCGAGCCCACAGGGACGCGCGCGCTGCGTAATCACCGAGGAAATCATTGTCGGCCTGCCTGCCTGCCTGCGCACGCACACACACACGAACACACACACACACACACACACACACACACACACACACACACACACACACACACACACCGAGAGGGCATGATTAAAATCCGCGGGGCGGCAACAAAACCCGGCCTTGAGATTCCTGATCCGGATCAGGAGCCGCGCAGACGACGCGCCGTGCCACGGGTTGCCAGATTGAGAAATGTTACAATACAGCATACAAATAAAAGAATCCGTGCACAAGGCTCATCATAAATAATAAGAATACTCATTGTTATTATTATTTTTATTATTATTACAATAATAATAATAACACGATATGTAAGAATTATATGCTGTATGAATAACCTACATAAATAGATTAGATTCAACTTTAGCGTTATGGAGCAGAGTAAACGTGCACGGAGCCAACGGAATGCTGCAGCATCTAACCACAAGTGCAAGATAGAGATAATTTACATAGAAATACAATAAAGTGCGTGGTGAGATCATAAGTAGTCACAATAATTATTATGAAGATTTACACTGTGTGGGGTACTGATGGGTATGAATGAAATATATATAGAAGTATTGAAGATATAAATATGTACATTATTGCTGTGTATAATAATATATATATATATATATATATATATATATATATATATATATATATATATATATATATATATACAGTATATATATTAAGGTAGGTGTTACAGAATAAGTATATAATGTATAATAATGATGATACTTTATATAAATTATTTTATAAAAACGATACTTTTCTCCATAATAAAATATTAGTGTAAATAATTTACAGTCTTTATCATGTTTTCAGACTTTAAAGTTCTAAACCAGAAGCTGAGAACCTGCTCCAGCAGCTCAGTGATGTTTCTGTCGCTGCACCGCAGTTTTATCACCCCTGTAGGGGGAAGGTGGGGGGGGTCTGGGGTCAGTTTGATGTACTGCATGTCGTTTTAGGTCTAAAGTCCGAAACGGTAATAAAATAAAATAAGGCCACGTGTTTCGGCTGCAAACTAAAAATGGTTACCTGGAACATCATTCTCTTTATTATTTAAGTTGTTCTGTGTATTTTATCTGGGATTTAATTTCCTCACGACGAACAAAAAATCTCTCGCAATGAATTCCTGGAAATAAATTAAAAATAAATTTGATTGATTTGAGGAATGGACGTCTCCATCTCTTTCACAGTGAAACGGGTGGAGATGCTGAAACTCGGACATCTCTGCTCTGAATCCTGCATTATTGATTTTCTATGTACGAATACATTAGACCTTACACATCCTCCCGAGGACACGAACCTCTGCTGTGTGTACATACAGCTCCTCTTTATTTACCAAATTCAACACATTTTATAAACTATAAACTAAAAACACGAACCTGGTGCTTTTATAAAACTAATGATGCAGCACTTTTTTAATAAATAATATTTCGTGTTTATTTTTCCTCATATATAAATACAGAGGGTCCAGTTTACCTTAAATGTCCTCTAATGTTAAACCTCCAGGTCACTGCGTGAGCCACAGGTAGCACGGTTTAGGAAATCAAAGTTAGGGAGGTGCGACTGAGGAGGGAGGAGGTGCATGTTGGCATGCACGAGGATGCTGAGGATGAAGGAGGAGAGGGAGGACATGTAAGTGTTTGGGGGGAGTGATGGAGAGTAATGATGTGGTCAATAAAGTGGATTTATTCATTTAATACCAAAAAAAATCGTTTGCTATCAGGATGCTGCAAACGTCACCATGAAGCTGTAGTGATGGAGACCACCATGGAGATGAATATGGAGGCGTTTTACAAGTTTTACAAGTGCATTTGGTAGGGAAATATATTTAAGGACGGACAGGAGGAGCAGATGATTTACAATGTTCGGTCCAAAACATTATTAGGTCATCATTATTATTATTATTATTATTATTATTATTATTATTATTATTATTTTGCTGTTGTTGTTGTCTGAGTATAATTAAAAATATGAATACATGTCATGCGTGTGTGTGTGTGTGTGTGTGTGTGTGTGTGTGTGTGTGTGTGTGAGGGGGGGGGGGGTGGTGGGGGGGTTGCAGGCTGGTAGTTCTGCAGACACACTGGTCCCCCTTCTGGTGGAAAATGCACATAATAAATCCCTAAATCTAATGAGAGTCTGATCCGACCTCTGATTACAGATCAGAAAGACAGTATTTATTAATATTTTATTTATTAAAAAAAAAAAAGAAAAGAAAAAAAAATCATAATACAAATGTGGGAATTTTAAATCTTTTTTAAAGGGAATCTTTATTTGGATTGCAGTATTTATGAAGCCAGAGCTCATATACATTATGCAAGTCATTAAGATCCTGAAAAATCAATTATTATTATTTTTTTTATTACAGATAATGTAGATTAAAAAAAAGTAGTGGAGTTTATATATGTATATACACACACACACACACACACACACACACACACACACACACACACACGTACGTTTGTGCATCAGTAGTGTTAGTGTGTATATGTATATGCTCCGCATGATAAAGCTGAGACACTAAAAAACATGTTCTGTTTGATCCTCTACTAGGGTCACTGGGGGAGGGGGGGAGGGGGTCTATATAGGGGAGAACGTTTCAGGCGCTGGGCAGATAGACCCAGGATAGGGGGGCAATCTATCACTGAGTACACTCACTTACACACACACACACACACACACACACACACTATATTGGGTAATTTGGAGCATTCGATTCACCTTGAATCCATGTTTTTGGACAGTGGGATGAACATGCCAATCACACACACACACACATTATATATATATATATATATATTTTTTTTTTTTTTTTTTTTTTTTTGCAAGGCTCTGGGGCCACATGGCGTCCGTTTGCGTTCTGTCCGTCCTGCAGGTCAACGATGCCCCAATACATAAAAAAAAGAAAAGAAAAGCCCTTTGATGAACGCTACAAACCACGGCTTTTATTTTGAAATGGTTCGGCACAAAGGCCCCATTTCCTCATGTGGCCCCCAAAGATACTAAGTGGCCCCTAAGCCGCTCGTTCACTTGCTGAAGTGCTGACGCCGTCAGCTTCAGGCCCCCGTATTGTTTTCCGCACGATCACGAAGGCTGATCATGTGATTATGATGTCACAATCCACAAGCGCACAAGAGTTCCATTTGAAGGTCTGTCCCTTTCCCAAAATCCAGCACCTGACTTCAGGCTGCGCTCCCATTGGCTGAGCACAGATTTCCCACAGGGCGGCGGCTGTCCTCACCCCAGACTCGCCTCCATTTCGTGCCCGGCGATTGGTATTGATTCAGTGTGTTTTTTTTATTTAAGGTGATCAGGTGGTTGTTGATTCAGTCTGCTCAGCGTTCGGGGGTGTGGGGGTTCGCAGCTCACTGTGAGAAAGCTACAGGGACTCACGGTTCGAGAGCAGATCACCGAGACCGGCGTTTAAAGAACCTCCAAATGTTTATATCATCAGGGGTCCTGCTGGACCGAGACGGGGGGCAGCTTCTTACATCTCTATGTTCTCATGAGGTTCCCCCGGGTCAGCCGTGCCCAATACGTTGCTGGCGCCGGACCGGTCAGATTACGTACGTACTCCAGGTTTGAGAAATAAGAACGTTAAAAGAACGTGAATCTCCATCCCCATCTCTCTCTATTCCCAAAACCGGTGTGTGGCCACGCCCCCGTGCCTCAATCACATCACATTCAAATGTACCTCACATTCCCGCTCACACTCACGACCGCTTATAAAAGGTGGGCGGGTCAATGTGATTGACAGGTATACTGTTGCCATAACTACCACCAATTACTATTATAATTACCACTTCCCAGCATGCCCTGCAGCCGGGTTCTAATTTCTATGCTTTTATGAATGTTCATGTTGTCTTTTGGGGGGGGGGGGGGGGGGGGGGGGGGGGGGCTTGGGTGCGGGTTGCATTGTGGGTTTGGGTGTGGCGGGAGGTGCTGTTTAGGGGAAACATGTGTCATGTCCAAGTTCTCTCCATGCCGTTTGCTGGAGCGTGTTCAATAAAGGGTGATTTCTGTGAACATGGCAACCCGAAGCAGACAGGTTTCAACATTAAAACTTAATTTAAATCTGAATCCTGGTCGATCACATGACCTGTCCACTGGGAAAAGTAGGTCTCGGATCGGAACAGTGTGGACACCCCCGTCCTGGGCGTTTGGCCCGCCCATTGGCCGTCGGTGTTGCTCACGGAATACCGTAGCAACACACATCTTACAAAAAGGACCTCGAATGGTCGAAAAGAGACCCCCCACCACCCCCTCATTGGGTGTGAAATGTAGGTCAGCGGTCGGGTCGGTGCGAAGACCGGTGTGACTGCGGCTAATGACGAGCACCGAAGACCGGTGACTTCAAGACGTCTCACCTGCAAAGGTGTCACGTCCCTCCAATGTGAAAATGAGACCCAGCGAGGATCATGGGACGGGACAGGACGGTGTTGGGGGAGGGGGGGTTCTTATTAGGGCCAGAGTTTAATTTTGGATGCAGAGGGTTCAGGGGGACGTGTGGAGGCTCCATGAGGGTGAGGAGGTGGAGAGTCCAATTACTCTGAAGGTTTACTGTTCTGAGAAATATGATGGAACAGCGGAACATCGGGAACATCGGGATGTTACCGCGTGGAAACACTTTCAGGACCGAAACGTTCAAACGTGGACTCATAAAGGACGTCTTACTTTAGGAACCTCATGGATGCAAACCATGGGACAGCAACCGCAGTCCCAACGTTGTGATGTCATCATCTTCACAGTCCTCATGTAAAACACATAATATACCAAAACCCAAAAATCACCTTCTGCCAACTCAGCCTGGGCACGGTCTTTACACAGGATCGCCTTCCCGATGCAACCCTTCTACCCTTCTAATCATCTCCAGAACTATTAGAGTCTCCGATTCGCATCATCATCATCACGTCCTCAGATGAGGGAGGAAGATAACCCTGGAGAAAGCCCACGCTCAAGGGACCCGTGCGGTGTGGGACTCCAACTTTCTGCCGTCTGCCACCTGCAGGCGATTGTAAAACATAGATAAATAAATAAATCACGGACGTTAAAATCACCTCTATGCTTTTAAATTTTATCAGATCGCGTTAGGAAATGATTTCAATGACAAATAAAACTAATGATGTGTTGTCTTAATGCCTCATTTATCCCCCCCCCTTCGAGTTAGTTAAAATGGATTGTTTTACGACTAAAGATTTGATGACTAAATGTCATTTTTGGCCCAATATTTACTATAATAAAACTGTATGTGTTTCTATTTATATACATTTTTAAGAACAGGGTCTCCCTCCGTTATAGATTGTAAAATGTCAGCGCAGTTTATTTCTACATGTATTTTATTTTATTTATTTTTTTTGTGTGTGTTGAAAATTACCCCGTTCCCGTCACCCCGGGGGCATTTCCCTTTAAAAGACAGCTTAACTGGGGAAGTTATGACCTACATTGTTGTCAGGGTTTTTCACTTTATTGAATATCATTTCGCACCTATTTTCATAAGACCCTTAAAACTTGACAGGCGCTCTCGCACCTCGCGATGAATTCCCCACCCAGCGCGCGACAAAGGCAAGCGAGCGGAGGAATATCAAAAAAAACGGCGGAGATTGACACGATTTGCTTTATTGCGGCGTTCGGCGCGTTGGCGGGATGTAAACACATATTTGTGGCTGCGCTGCGTTCTGTCGAGAGGTCTCGCTTGTCTTCCGCTTCAGCGCGAGCCGAGCCGCCGCTCCCAGCATGCTGTCAAGCGATTTCCCCCAATTCCAAGGCACCTCAGTTCTGCGCCCGGGCGCCCGGGAGCCCCGGGCCTCTGCGCCAGCTGGCGGGAAGACAAACAAACAAATAGTCCTCGCCGCCGCCTGATGGGCTGTTTGTTACTTTCATTAGTGATGGAAACGAACGCAGCGCGCCGACATTTATTACTTTGTTGCTGCTTGTGAGGACTCAAAGGCGGGTCGGTGGTTTAGGCCTTATTTACACACACACACACACACACACACACACACACGCACACAGTTGAAAAGTTTAACAGCTCTTAGACTGGCTCACTTTTTAATTGGGACGTTAATCAGTAACACGCGGTTGTGCTGCTGAACTGATCGATGTGACTCCTTAAAATGAGTCGTTTGTAGAAAATGACTCCCTGGAACACGTGCCGCACATCTGCCTTCGGCGAACAGGAAGAGTTTTGTTTTGTAACACACACACACACACACACACACACACACACATACACACACACACAGGAAAATGTACTTTTTAATTGTAAATGTTAAAAATAAATGATGTCATAAGATTTAAAGAACGTGAGCGACACTGGGCCGCGGTCTGAAGTAAAAAGTTAAATGGGGTTCGATTCTTCTGACTTTCTTGTTATTTGGTGGACTGCTATATGGATGAAGGTCAATGGGGAGGTCCATGATGAGGTCCATAATGAGGTCCATGGGGTGGTCCATGATGAGGTTCATAGGGAGGTCCTTGAGATCCATGGGAAAGTTTGTGATAAGGTCCATGGTGAGGTTTATAGGGCGGTCAATGTGAAGGTCCATGGAGAGGTCCATGATAAGGCCCATGGGGTGGTCCATAATGAGGTTCATGGGGCGGTCCATGGGGAGGTCCTTGATGAGGTTCTTGACTAGGTCTATGATAAGTACCATGGGAAGGTCTAATGGGAATGTGCATGATGAGGCCCATGGGGTGGTCCATGGTGAGGTCAATGGGGAGGATCTTGACGAGGTCCATGTGAAAGTCTAATGGGAATGTCCATGGAGAGGCCCATGGGGTGGCCCATGATGAAGTCAATGGGGAGGGCCTTGACGAGGTCCATGGGAAGGTCTAATGGGAGTCCATGTGAAAGTCTAATGGGAATGTCCATGGAGAGGACCATGGGGTGGTCCATGATGAGGTCCTTGGGTTGGTCTAATGGGAATGTCCATGGAGAGGCCCATGGGGTGGTCCATGATGAGGTCCTTGGGGTTGGCCATGTGAAGGTCCATAGGAAGGTCCATGGGGTTGGAAAAAAGTAAAGTCCTTGGGGTTGGTTGTTGTAGATCATGGACACGACGGACCAGGTTCTCCCTCTGTTCCTCGTGTCAGTCCAAAATGAAACCCGCTCCTCTCCTGAATAATTACAGCCGAAGGCCGACCGCGAGGAACCGAGATGTAAATCCCGCCTCGCTCTCCCCCAACCGCTGAAAATACACTGCAACTGCCGTCCAGCAACACACACACACACACACACACACACACACACACACACAGCCCCTGTACACACTCGACTGCGCTCATTAAAACTCGCCTGGTAAAACTTTTGCGATGCGTCCGTCTCAGCGGAGCGTCCTCTCCACACATCTGCGGGATTCACTCGGCGAACTCTGCGCGTTCTCACACTCGTAATTACGGCCCTAGCGCGGAAGTATGACCCTGAGTGGAAGGACTCCTCCTCGGGGACGTCCCCTAGCAACAGCAGCCTCTCCGTCAGGACCCCGCCGCGCTCCACCACCCACGGTGGGCGCGGCGGGGTCGGCGGGCCCACATGTCCTAAAGCTGCCGAGATCCCGGAGAACTGTGAATGTTTCAACAGCACAGGGTTCCTGAACCACCACCGATGATTACATCTGCAGCCAGAAGAACGTGGGAGCTTCGTCTGTTTACCCACGCTGGACAGAACCTCGGTTCTATTACGGATCGATATTAATACTATATTAAGCTCCTCGACACGAGAACGGCGGAACAACACGCTCTAGAATTGACGGGTCAAACATCAAAGGCCCAGTGCACGTCCACTTACAGAAGACGATCGTCTCATTGTTATTCAGAGCGGAACCTTCGGAGAGCCATTTAGAACCACAAGATGTTCCTCGTGACCGTAACCCCATCTGCATGTCACGTTCTAATGACGTGTGGGAGACCAGTCACGGGGCCGGCTCACCCAACATCAGTGCCTGTCCTCATAATGGGTCAGAAGGCTGCTATGGGGGCGGCTCCCTCTGCAGGTCAATGTGTAGAAGCGCATAATTAGCTTGATGATGGTCGATCTAATGGTTCTACATACGTTGGGTTCTCTAAACACAGAGCTGGAATCAGACGTGACCTTTAGAATGTGCTCCCTCCATCTTTCTCCACCGGGTTCCCGCTGGCTCGTTAGCACAGCGGTGCCACCAGACGGAGGCGCGGCGGCCGGGGCGCGGGCGGCGCAGCAGGGGGCGCCGAGATAAAGGACCCTGGCACGTCCGCCGCTGCTGGGCGGATGACATTGAGCGCCGGCTGATCTATGGGGTCAGGACGAGCGTGTCCTTGCTTGGGGTCCTGGACAAAATGGGACAGACGCTGCTCCCGGCGAGTCTCCGCGGCCTGTCCCGTCACAGATGAGGTTCGCTACTCTGCGTTTCTGCCTCGATGACGGATCCTCCGAAGGTGCCGTGCGGTAACCCGAACTTGGCGCCATCAGTCGCGCACCTTCCTCGGAATTTGTAGGACAGCGGGACGACGTGATTGGTCTATGTCGTGAAGAGGCAAGATGCCAGGTTTTGGAAAGGACCCGGTCGGCTCGTTCTTCATCTCTGCACCCCGTCCTCTTTTATCGGCTTCCCTGACAACAAGGAGACCCCCCCCCACCTGACTATCCCCCGTCTCTCTCTCTCGCTCATCCTCCCTGGACCTCAGTGGCATGTTAATTAAAGCAAAAGGTTAATGCTCTGGGGGTCCGGAGATCCTGCGTTCAGGGTGAACCCCTAGGACGCCGCAGCTGCCGGGTGCTCACACTGTGTCGTCCCCCCCGCTGTGTTCAGGACCGAAGCCGGTGTTCAATCACACCTCTCCCACACTCGCAGTCATTCCGCTTAATTAAACATGGGAAGTTGGCTCCACTCCGCGGGTTTCGGCAGACCGCCGCGCTGGCCGGTCCCTTAACCTCAAGCCTACGACTGCCCCAGACGGCACAAAGGAACAAAGGTCTGTGAGATATCAGGGTTCCGTAGGCGAAATGTTGTGAGGTGATGGCTCTCCAGAACGAAGTCATGACGACTGGATTGGGTTTCAGCAGTTTAGGGAAGGGGTCCAAACGGTCCCTTGACCTTGTACCATGCATGAAGCTTCATCTGTACAGATCTACCCATAATCCTGACCTCCACCCCAGAATAATCCAGATTACACGAGAACCCGCACTGTGTAGCATGTGATGGTCACAAACATTTGGCGCCTTATAGTATCGCTGACCTTCTAACAGGTCACAACCCTCTATAAACACACGTTCTCTCATCAGTACCATTGTAACCCATCATCATCATCATCATCATGGAGGTGAGGAGAACATCCAGAACTTCTCTTGAACTCGGCGCTGATTGGTGCCTCGGCGTTTCTGATCCTACATGCCGTTTTTTGCGTCCACGGGGAGCGTTTTAATGGCAGCTGTACGTCGAGGCATAGCTACAGGAAAGGCACCGTACGCCAGTGCCTGGGGTCCCGAGTAGTGAGGGGCCCCGAAGGCTGTTTACTGAAGTCGACTGAAGTGTCAAATGTCAAAATACAAAGGTCTCCCTAAAGCTCTGATGGGAAACCTGCAGCAACACCTCAGGAAACACGGCGGCGGCGCTCCGGCGGTGGCGGGCGGCTGCGGGGTTTGGTACTTTCGGCGCCGGTTCCTCAGACTCAGTTTGGAGAAGTTAGCGGAGCTCGTTTAAGCTTTACGCTCAGATTATTCATGGGGTGGAGGCTCAACAGATGTTGGCGATATGAGCTCCTGGTTGGGGCCCTCATTCTGTGATCGTAACCGGAGTGCTGGGATAGGCTTGTAGGAGTATCCGGGGTGAGAGCACAGGGTCGTGACATCACTCCCCTGTGCGCTCACCTCGCCTCAGTTTGGGAAACTTCTACAAGCCTATCCCAGCACTCCGCCCACGTTCCGAGAACATGGGTGGCAACCAAAAGCACTGGAGGATGTAGGCATAGGGAGAATCCATGTAGGCATAGGGAGAACATACAAACAACAAAAGAAATCAGTGCTCAGTGGTTAGGGTGTTGCACCATCAATCTGAAGATTGTGAGTTCAACTCCGAGGTCCACTGAAGGGACCACTGTAGGTCCTTATCCTTGGGTAACACTGGATTCAGACCCCATCCAAGTTGGGATACCTCTTTGGATACCAGCGTCAGCTTGAGGAACATTGATGTCTGTGATAGACACATCTATCCTCTCACCCCCAAACCCCCGTCTGCTTGGATCGTCCACAATGAACATGTCCTCTCTCGGTTCCTGCTGCAGTTAACGCTGCGGTGAAGCTGAGTGCAGAGCGGCATGATGGCATCCTGGCGAGAGACGCTCATTAGAAAAGCAGCTTCTTCAACATCACCGCGGTTACAGACGGCGTCCGGCCACGAGCAGCCAAGCCACTCAGGACGGAACCAGCCGAGGAGACGGATTACAGCGGGACCGAGAGAACACAAGAAAGAGGTGGCCAGGGTCAGAGGGACGGAACCGCGGCGAGGGGACGGCGTGCTCGAGTTCTGCGCTGGATCTAGAATGATTAAATCAGATGCTGGAACCAACAGAACCACACGCTTTTAATATCCAGATGATGAATTTGCCCTGAATCGGGATTCCGATGCATGCATATGGTTCCGCTTTGATGAATGAACGGCGACTCACGGTCCCGTCCATTAATCTGGTCACACGCAGCATTCGTTTAAACAAACGACGGACGCGGGAACGCGAAATGGGTCACGCGCACGTCCCGCCGTACGGAACCCGGTTTATTTTAAAGGTTCTGTAATTAATCCGTCCCGCTCCGTGGATGAGGACCGTGGCAGGAACGCGACGAGAACGGATTTCCTGGAGAGTCGAAGAAGTTTATTTACGTCGCAGCTGTGAGAGGAAAAAAAAAAAAAAAAAAAAGGTTCTCTTTCCCCCTTTGATCTACGATTCCATTTGAATTCGGGTTCCACCTAAAGCTGATTTATTTATCAGCACATCATTAGGACCGGGGTCTGTTTCCACGAGGCTGCTGTTCACCAACGTTCTGTACAACGTCCCAGCCTCTTTCGGGATTTTTGTTCCGATCCGGCGCATCGGCCAACGACAAGTCCGTGGACGCGCCGCCGGGTTTGGGCCAAGAGGTTCCATTCCGGGCTGACACCGAGACGAGGAGGACGAGGAGGAGGAGCTCCATCCTGATCCCATTGCTCCCATCAGCCGGTCCGACATCAGAGACTTGGGGACCGCCGGCTCCTCCGATTCGGACAGTGACCTACTTACTTGTCCAATTCCCAGATTCCAGGAGGACGAGCTTCGGACTCGTCCCCATTCGTCCTCTCCCGCTCCTTACACACCGCCATCGATGGGTTTGAACTACTTCCAATCTGCCAATTTTCAGCGGCTGCTTCGAAGTATCCCTCGAAGAATGTGGACAGCCGTCATTGACGCCTACGTGAGACCCTTCCATCAGGCAGTTAGACCCTATCCCGGCGTTAGTCAGTGCCTGCAGTCGGTCTGCACTGATCCATAATCTGATTCATTTACTGAAATGAGATTAGACAGCACTCAGTCCGGGTTACAGGCGTCTCAGATGCTGCAGTCATGTCTGGAGCCGCAGACTGCCATACCGACGGCACGGCACGGTGTCGGTCTCCCACCAAACCCAACAGCCCCCCCCCCGTGGAACACCGTCCTTATTCACCTCACAGATGCGTTTATCCAACGGGATGTTTGGGGTAAGTACAAGATACAACCCCCTGGAGCAATAAGGGCCAAAAGGCTTTGCCCAAGGAGTGTCACGTGGGATTCGAACCCACAACCTTCGGGATTAACAGTCAGACACCTGGGCAGCCTCGTCCATGGTGCCATTGGGGTTGGGCGCCTTGCCCAAGGGCACTTCAGCCACCCTATGCAATGGGACCGGGAATCGAACTGGGGACCTTCAGGTCACAAGTCTGGTTCCTTAACCCCCCCCCCAGATTCCTCCATGAGTGGAAAGTCTAGAGCATGCCAACGAGAGAACTTTAAGAGGTTCTAAGCCAACTTCGGTCCACTCGCTGGTGATTGATCGTCAAGGAACCTCAAGCACGGAACCTCGTACGCTCTCCTGCACTTAGCATTCTGTACATTTCCGTTCATGCAATCCTGCCACTATTAAAATTTGTAAATTGAGAAGCTCGGGTCCCCGCACTGCGCCGCGTGCCTCGTGACGGGAGCGCGTCCTCGGGAAGCATCGTCAGGACCTTCCCGCCGTAATTAACGGTAACGTCGCAAACGCATGAGTCCACACACACATACATACACACATACACACACACCTCTGCGCCCCCACCCAGCGCGCCGGCGCCCCTCGTACTGGATCTCATCTCCAACCCAAAAGCCTCCTGAGATCCATAAACCCGACTTTAATTTCCCAGAGGAAATCTGAGGAAACAGAACCGCCGTCGAGCTCAAATTAAAACAACGGAACAGAGACGGAACGCCGAGGTGGCGCCACCCGGAGGCTAGAAGAGCTCCGTTTTGGGTCCGAAATAAATGTTTTGGTTTTAATAAGAATCTGCCGACTCAGGTTTTAATGACATCAGATCACATGATCCGGATTGTTATTAATTAGATTAATTTATTCATGTGATGTATTTGTTGATGTTTGAGGTCAGAGGAAGGTTCAAACCCCTCAGGTCAGTTCTCTGTTCAGAAACCAACACGTTAATCAAGGGGTTCCGTAAGAGGTCCGTATCGCAGCATAGCCTTCAGGGCTGGTTCTGCACAAGTTCTACTCAGGTTCTGCTGAAGTTCTTCTCATATTGTCCTCAAGTTCTTCTCACGTTCTGCTTATTAATTAATTAAGAAACCGCTGACGCGGGTTTTCGGAGTCCGGGTCACCTTTCAGGAGTCTGCGTGATGATCCAGGACCTGTGGTCATTATGTTGAGGGGTAATTAACACATCGTTTGCGGATGTTGATCCGAAGGACGGTACGTGTTTTGGCGACGCTCCTGAGGGGATCGGTACAAAAAATAAAAAACAACAAAAACAAAAACAGATCCTTTGCTTTTTATTTAATTTTTTTTTTTGCACACAGAAAGCACCAGCAACTAATTAGCCTCTAATTGCCAATATTTTGGCAGGTGTTTGCGGTGCCCAGGTGGAAAAAGCTCATCACGGCAATCCTCGAGCGACGCCCGCTCTCGTCCGGGGCGGCCCGCGGTGTGGGATGATAGATTAACAAGGATTCCATCATCATTAATGCGAGCGCAACGTCTGTGCCGCGTTATTAATGCCATTAAGCTAACAACTGAAATCAACTGCCGGGCGCCGTTAGTCATTGTTGAGCTGCCGCGCCGTGATGGAACGTAGCGACGCCCCATTTGGGTGCCATTAGGGTCGCACCATCGCCGGGAGACTTCTGTATTAGACTAATCTCTATATTAGTTCTGTGTGATAATTATGCGAGGACGACGGTTATTTTGGATACAACGCAGGGGGGAGGTTCCGTTCCATGAGCTCACGCAGAAAAAACTAGGTTCATTAAAGTACGTACATGGTGGAGCGGGAGGTTGACGGGCGGATGGGCGCTATACCGGTCTGTTGTGGTGAAGAAAGAGCTAAGCCAACGTTCTCAATTGACCAGTCGATCTACGTTCCTACCCTCACCTACGGTCATGAGCTTTGGGGCATGACCGAAGAACAAGATCACAAATTCAAGCGCCGGAAAAAGGTTTCCCTTAGAGATAGTACCTGAAGCTTGAACCTCTACTCCTCCATGTGGCTCCAAAAGGAGTCAATTGGGGTGGTTTGGGCATCTGGCATGGATGAGTCCTGGGCGCCTCCCCCAGAAGGTGTTTCAGCCAAGTCACCCTGGGAGGAGACCCCAGGAAGACCCAGGACGCTGAAGGGGTTACATCTCCCAGCTGGTCTGGGAACGCCTTGGGGTTCCCCCAGTTAAGCAGGAAGCAGTGGCTGGGAAAAGGGAGGTCTGGGCCTTGGAGCCTCAGACAAGTGGAAGACGATGGACGGATGGAAAGTAAACGATCGACATCCACAGGACAGGAACCTGGATTTTATTTAACTCGTGCTCCAGTCCAATTAGTTGGAACCTTAACAAATATGTTTAATTAAATCAATTATGTTGAACAAAAATTATATTATTTATTATTTAATTATGGTGCAGAGTGTCGCACTGATATGCTGACAGTCTGGGGAGCCCCCTGAACTAGGTTCACTGCACTCTTCCCTTTTGGGTTCTGCTGCTCGTTAACGTCTTAAATTCTGTCCACGCTTCAATTACGGGGTCTTAACTTCGCTTCTAATGCCCCGCCCTGCCCCGCCCCGCCGGGACGCAACAGTGACTGCATCAGAACCAAATGAACGGCTCTAAGGAACAGAACCTTTGATTCCCGTTGGACCGAAGTCTCTGCGACGGTGTAAGGATGCTACACTGAAGACCATTCGACACTTTGATCTTCAGAGCATCAAAGGAACTTTAACTTTAGCACAGGAAAGTCCGTCGGGATCAAACGGAACTTTGGCTGACAAACAAATGAACCTGGCAAGCAGGCGGCGAGGGGAACAAAGTTCTAAGTACGACGAGAAAGTCTTCCAACTGGCCAGAACGCAGCGAGAAATGGCGAACAGAAAGCTGTAAACACGTTGTTTAACGTTCCGATATCTGGACTGGGTTTATTTATAACCAGAGTAACTAGTCTTTTCCAAACTCTGGTCTTTCTCTGATATCAATCTGATTTCCCTGCTGCCTCGTGGTCAGGACCCTCAACTTAAAATATGGATTCGGGGTTTCTGTGTTCTCTTAAAAATGCAGCTGGAGATCTTCCTTAAATATTGAGCCAAGGACTTTGTGGGCTGAGGTTCTCCTCCCGCTCCTCCCTCTCCTCCCCGGCATCATTGACATTTGGCAGCGAGCGAGCATCAAACTTATGACTCCCAGGAGGCGCTTCTCCCCCGATAAAGTGCTGAGCGTGTCGAATGCCAAGCGCTTGACGGAGGGAAACAGAAAGCACACAGGCAGCTACAGATCATTAGAGAACCTCCCTCACATCCACAGCTCGATCCGCAGAACTCCCACAAACTCCGATGCCGAACCAGCCGCCCAAGCCAGCCGCCGCCGAGAAGAGCCATGCGGATGCAACAACCGGAGAACGTACGAATAATGCACACAGGCCGCGTCCACAATCACAAACCACATGCTGTCTTCATCCAGTGTCATTAAACGAGGTTCTGTTCCGGGGTCAGACATCTTACATGACACTTTTACATTTTGGTCATTAAGACAACGCTAAAGCGACCTACACTCATCCCAACGTGGCTGAAGTCAGAACACAGGGTTGATACGGCGCCCCCTGGAGTAATGAGGGTGGAGGGTCTTGCTCAAGGAGGCACATGGGTAACTTCAGTGGAGCTGGGATTCGAACCCATAACCTTCTGATTGACAGCCCAACACCCGAACCACTGAGCTACCACACCCTAATTAATTTTATGGTTATTTTATGATGTCACAGTGTTGATGTGATTCTTATTTATGATGTCACAGTGTTGATGTGATTCTTATTTATGATGTCACAGCATTAGATTATTTTTTTATGATGTCACAGTGTTAGAATATTTATGATGTCACAGTGTTAGATTATTTATTTATGATGTCACAGTGTTGATGTAATGTGTTATTTATGATGTCACATGTTGATGTGATTATTTGTATGATGTCACAGTGTTGATGTGATTATTTGTATGATGTCACAGTGTTGATGTGATGTGTTATTTGTGATGTCACAGTGTTGGATTATTTATTTATGACGTCACGGTATTTATTTGGATGAAATAATTCTTCTGTAGATTCTTACAGGTTATTTCATAAACACTCTCTACCTTACATTATTATTTTTTTCCCTCTCTCTCTTTCAGCCCGGCACGCCGGTCCCTCGCTGTTGTTCGACCTTGAGTGAGTGAGATGCTGTCAGGTTTTCTAGAACAGTCGCCGCTGTTTCCCATCATCCACTGGGAGCAGTGAGGGCTGTGGCACGGTGGCACTCTGAGAGGCTGGCAACCGATCAAAAGCGAACACGCTTCCTGTGCTCATTCCAATTATAACCCCCCCCCCCCACACACACACACACACACACACACACACACACTACACACAACTATAAATACAAATAGTAAGTAAGTGATAGCTGGAGCTCGTGGCCTGGAGGAACGCCTGGCAGACAGCATGCTAATCAGGCTACCTTTTGCCACGGGCTATTCAGGGAATCGCCTCTCATCCCTCCGCTTTCCCCTCAGCGAACAGCCGAATAAAGAGGGAGCGCCGCTCCCGAACACCCCCCCACCCCACCCCCCGCACCACTCAAGGACAAAAGGATCTCCGATGGATCTTTATCTTCGCTCTTGGCCGATATCCATACCAATTACACCCAACGCACCGGCGCCATGCAGCGGGCCCGAGTCAGAACCCGAGCACCGGTTCCACCCGCGCACCCCGACCGCCTCCCCCACGCGCTTTTAAATACCTACTCACCGACCACCTGATCTGCACACCACCCCCATCCCAACCCCCCACCCAGCATTCCCTGAAGATCCACGCAGACACAGGGAGGACATGACAACCCAACCCCCCCCCCCACATGCAAAGCACCGGAGCTCACTCTCATCAGGGAAACGAACTCTGGACTCCAAAAAAATTTCAAAATAACTACAAAATAAATAACATAGTTGGTGGTTTGGCATGTTCTCCTCTCAGCGCTGGGGATTCCGGGTTCGAATCCCATTCTTGGTGGAGTTTGTGTGTTCTCCCCGTATCGGTGTGGGTCCACTCCGGGTGCTCCGCTTTCCTCCCACGGTCCAAAAACAACAATTCAAGGTGAATGGAAAGCTCCAAATTGCCCCAAATAGAGTGAGTTTGTGTGTATATATATATATATATATATATATATATATATATATGTCTATGGCATCCTGTCCTGGGTGTATCTGCCCATCGCCCAAAACGTTCTCCATGCCCCTAGATGGGCATGGAGAAGCACCCACCCACCACCTCCAATGACCACTGTCCATTTCAAACAGATAATGAAACGTTAGCTCTACAGCAGGGGTCGACGTTCTCTAAATGTCCAACACACACAATGCAGAATTTTCTGCTGACCCTGCAGTTTTTTTTCTCCTGTAGCTCAACCCTCAGCGTGGTTCATAAGTTCTCAGGACACGTACCTCCTGTGGCTGGTGCCTCGCCGCCGGCGCTCGTCCTCAGCTGTGGAGATGGCGGATCAGGAGTGGCGCCGCAGTGATCCATGGTGGAGCTTGTACCAAGTTTGTTCTCCAGCCGTTTGTTCTCCACGTCGAGGTGGTTCCTCAACATCTTAAAGGTCTCTTTGGACACCGAAGCTGTTAGAACGTAAACCTCCGAGATGCAGTGCTGAAGTTCCTGCAGTTGCTCCTCAAAACGCTCACATTTGGGTTTTGCAAGATGTTCTATGTTCTAAACAGAGCACCACGCATGAGGTCCATGGGAGTGAGTAGAGCCTCCAAACATAGAAGGTGCTCCTCAGGTGATCTAATTACACTGTGGAACTCTGGGAGCTGTAGTTTGGAACTCCACGCCGTGATCATGTGTCACTGCCACCTGCATGTTGGGAGGAAACCTCAAAGGCTGAACCTGGGAGGTGAGGTCCAACCTCCTGATGGTCTGATGGAGGTGCAGCACTCAGCCTCTTATTTAAATGTATTATTATTATTATTATTATTATTAATATAATATTTAAATTTAAGCATTAAGGTGGTGGAGCATTAAAATGGTGGAGCAATAGGATGGTGGTAGAGTGTACAGTGAGTGGAGGGCCATGCCGGTTGGTTGGTGGATGGTCCTCGGTCTGGTTCATCCCTCTGACTCATTTAAATTCGATCACCCCCCCCCCGAGCCTGGTTCTCCACCAGCAGTGGGCGGAGAACGTTGAAAGCACCTAGCACACACACACAGACTTCACCAGCCGCTGGCGCTGACCTGCGCCTCTCAAGGACGAGGAGAAGTGGGACACGGTAGGAGGCGAGGTGCAGAACCTCCACTAGAACCACCGCAACGTTCCGCGAAGCAGAGACGGTCAATATACACAATCTTTATTATATTTTAATACACTTCATATGCGCATGGTGCCAAGTCTCAGCCAGCTGGGGTTCTTCACGCCCATTCGGGGGAGATGAGCTTCAGGTGCTCTCAATCCGAGAGACGGGGACCTTCGGGGTGCACGGAACGGCGGAGGACTGGGGTTCCGTAATCGCAACGCCATTAAAGTGTGATGCTGTGGAACCGCGGCGCTCCCGTCCCTCACAGGAACTAATTACCCGTCATTAAGAAAGTTTCTCTGAGAACTCGGAATGCGAGAACATGAATCACACTCCGATCCCTAAACCACGTTCCTTAAGCACACACACCTCCGGAACGCTGGCTTTACCGGATCGGAGCCTGCCACGCCAACCTGAACGAGAGCAACATCACCGCTGGAGAACCCAACTGTGGAACCCAACCAGAGACTGGTTACAGAGAGACTGGTTAGACAGGGGCTGATTAAAGAGACTGGTTAGAGACACTGGTTAGAGACTAGTTAGAGAGAGGCTGTTTAGAGACTGGTTAGATAGAGACTAGTTAGATAGAGACTGTTTAGAGAGAAACTGGTTAGAGAGAGACTGGTTAGAGAGAGGCTGGTTAGAGAGAGACTGGTTAGAGAGAGACTGGTTAGAGAGAGGCTGGTTAGAGAGAGGCTGGTTAGAGAGAGACTGGTTAGAGAGAGGCTGGTTAGAGAGAGACTGGTTAGAGAGAGACTGGTTAGAGAGAGGCTGGTTAGAGAGAGACTGGTTAGAGAGAGGCTGGTTAGAGAGAGACTGGTTAGAGAGAGGCTGGTTAGAGAGAGACTGGTTAGAGAGAGGCTGGTTAGAGAGAGACTGGTTAGAGAGAGACTGGTTAGAGAGAGGCTGGTTAGAGAGAGACTGGTTACACACTCCAAAACCTTGCAGAAAGCCTCATGGAAGCCGTTCCAGCCGTGGGGGGGGTTTCATATGGAACCCTGTGTCTTTAGAACCGGACGTGATGACGGTGAGAAGTCGATGTCCCAATACTTATGTCCATCAGCGGGTGGAGGGAGTGATGATGGCGGTGGACTGAAGGAGCACCTCCTCCTCCTCCTCCCCCCCATGGTGGATGTTTGTGGTGGATGTGACGTCAGCGCCTCCACCCGCACCGTCCCCCGGGTGCGGGGCTCAGGCCTCCGGCCGCCGCTCGCGTTCGCACCATTTATTCAGCGTGACACGTCTCCAATTAAACTACCCCCCCCCCCCCCGTAAGCACCCCTCACACCTCCCTGCAGACCTCCAGTCCGAGGCGGAGAGACCGAGGGACAGCTATGATGACGGTCATCCCCCCCCCCCCCCCCCCGCGAGAGAGAGAGCGAGACGGAGGCGTCCGAGATTACAGTAACCATACAACCGAACACGAGATAAACGAGATAATCAGGGTCTGAAGTGAGACGCGCGGTGCGAACAGAAGCCGGATGCATATTTCAGGTCCCCCGTCCCGGCGGCGGCGTGCCGCTCGCGCTTAAAATTCTCCTTCATGTCGACGCCGCGCCGCCCGCCGTCACGTCGACGCCCCGTGTTCTCCGCGTGCGAGGGCGGGGCGTGACTCCGGCCGGCCCCCGGAGGCGCCGCCGGGTTCACGCCGGCGCTCACTGGCTGGTGGGGGTCTGGCTCAGAGGGGGTCCCACCAATCCACCGCCTCCGCCAAGACGGCGAGCCGGAGGGAGGGGGGGGGCGGGGTGGGTGAAGGGGGAGGCCCAGTGGCAGCTGGGAAGGGTGGAGTGGCCAGCTGTGGAGCAGCAGGGTGGCGGTGGGGGCAGACGGCGCGCACACTCGGGGAGATAATGCTGCGCCACCTTCTTCATTTGATGAATCCCGCCATGATTCCGAGGAAACGGCGCCGTTCGGTTCGCGGCTTTACTACGGCTTCATAAAACACACACACATACACACACACACACACACGGGCTCGGTGCTTGACCACACATCTGGCACGCCATGAATCCATCCCCGCCGACATAACGGGAAGCCCGCGCATGGCTTTGGAGAGGTGGAGGTGCGAACACATATTAGAACAGCAACTCTGAGGTAGCCACGACCTCACCTGACCGCTCCATTCAAACCGCCAGGCCTCACGCCGCTCGGGGATCATTAGGGTGGTGGATGATCCTCAGTAATGCAGGGACACTGACATGGAGGTGGTGTCGGTGTGTGTTGTGCGAGGGTGAATGGATCCGGGGCTTATTGTGGTACCACACATGGTGTCGGACCTACTTTTAGGGGTTTGGAACCGTTTTGGTACTAGTCATGGTTACCGACCTCCCTTTGAGGTTTGGAACTATTTTGGTTCTAACTCATGGCTACCGACCTCCCTTCTGGGTTTGGAACCGTTTTGGTACTAACCTCCATTTAGAGTTCGGAACTATTTTAGTACTACTTAAGGTAAGTGACCTCTCTTTGGGGTTTGGAACCATTTTGGTACTAGTCATGGTGACTGACCTACCTTTGAGGTTTGGAACTATTTTGGTACTACTCATAGTTCCGGACCCATTTTGTTACTAACTCATGGTTGCCAACCTCCCTTCGGGGTTTGGACCCATTTTTGGTACTTCTGATGATTACCAACTGCACTCTGGAGATTGGACCCATTTTGGTTCTACTCAGTTTTGGACCGAGTTGGTACTACTCACGGTCATCAACCTCCGTTTGGGGTTTGGACCCATTTTGGTACTACGGTTTTGGGGTCGGGGCTTATTTCTTGTATACAAGAGGACCCAGAACTAAACCCCTGACCAGAACCCACTGCATGTCCTCGATACACTAGAAATAAAAAAAAAAAAAGATTAAAAATCCCGAAGCCGAACGTCAAGAAATCAGCAACCAATAAAAATAAAAACCGTAGAACAATAATTTATTTCCGCCATTTTTTTTTTTGTTCAGTTACAACGATGTACATCTTTACACTGCGGTGGAAAATCAGACGGACGGACGGACAGACAGACAGACATGGCACGTTGAAGTCGCATCATGACACCGAGCACCGAATGAAGGACTGCTCAACATAACCCCCCCCCTCCAACCAGCCCCCCCCACCCAACCCAAACCTCAGGTCTGAGAACCTGGTGTAACACTTAGAACAACACATGCTACGAATCAACCACCTACAGCTATCACCCAACCAAAGATCAAACAGAGATCAAAGGGTCCGCCGGACTTTCATCTCGGTCCGATTAGACCTCCGGCCAAATTCACATTTTCAAGGTGGGACCGGGTCTCCGTGTGGAGTCGGGACTAAAAGAGAGAACCTAACAATACCCATAATGCCCACCGTCGCCACATGTCCAGAAGCAGGAGAACCTCCGAGGGGCGCTATATTTAAAGAACCGCCACGTTCCAAAGATGGATTCAGGGCCGAGAGATTGGGATTTGGATCGGATTCCCCTGAGACGTTCCGCAGGGTTCAACGTCAGACCGAGGGGGTGTGGACCTCGCTTTAGACGCGAGAACCTGCCCAAAAGAGGGAGGGGCCTCGAATTTAAACATAGGAAATGAGAGGAACTTCTGAAGGTTCTCAATGGAATGCTACCTCATGATAAACTGGTGCACCCCGTCTGCCTGGAGAATCTCCAGACCGTCCACACTGGGGGGCGGGGCTGATTTGAGGATCCCCCGTTAACCATCACCCCCAAGAACCTCGGCGCAGCAGGCGGGTTCCATCGATGTTCAGCATGGCTGCAAGAAACCAGAGGAGGTTCCACTCCAGAAGGGAGGACATTTATTCGTCAGGAAACCAAACAGCACGCGATCACGAAATAAAAGGACGCTGGCAGACGGACGACACGGAACTACGGAACCCACACGCTCGGTACGAAGTCAGCTCTAACTAGAAAGCATAAAATACGTTTGTACACCTCCGTCCCAACGCCCCTGGAACACGCCCCCTGCGACCTCGTCCGTCCGGGGCCCCTCCCCATAGCGTTAACGCTCCCGCGACGTCGGAAAGACGAGGCGCTCGACGTCGTGCCGCTCCTCGTTGCATCCGGTTGTGGGACTCCAGAGTGCGGGGACGTCAAACGGGAAGGACATGACAGGACCGGGGGTGTCACCGATTAAGGACTGTGAATCGATGCTCCGATTCATCCCTGAAGTCTTCGGCGCGGACGTGAAGGCGTTTCCCCAAAAACATCTCTAGAATTGTTGTACTGTATGCTGCAGGAAGGGGGCGACATTTTCCCCTAAAGACGTTTCGAAATGTGTCCACATACTTTTGCCTTTTATTGGGGAGGTGTGGCTACTATTGGTCGAAAAAATAGGAACGTTATCCCAGCAACGGGAACTTTATTAGGAACGGAACGTCAGCGATTGGAACTTTGGCCTGATTGTTGATACCAGAGGGTGGGGAAGGGGAGCCGAGGAGCAGTCTGGACCTCACAGGAGGTCGGAGGGTGATTGGGGGAGGGGGTGACTACAGTTCTACACGGTTCCTAATAAAGTTCTCGGTGCGCCAACTCGGGAACGGATCCGCGGAAGTTTTACCGCCAACTTACGTTAATTTACAAAAAAATAAAAAAAAAGGGGAGATAAAGGCCCTTTGGGAGGGGGGGGGTGAGAGGAGGCGTCCAACTTTATAAATCTGTTTGCCGAGCGAGTGGGAGGTCCAGAAAGACGTGAGACGCCGGGGAAACGCCGCGTCGCCGGGGAAACCCACGTCCCTCCTTTACTGCTGGTAGTTGCCGTATTGACCCTGCGCAAACAGGAAGTAGAAAAAAAAAAAAACATAATACTTTACTGGGACGTCACTCGGCGAGACGACCGCAGGTCCGCCGGCATCCCCGGACTGTCCTTTATGTTACTGTTCGTATGCGGCGCCCACAGATTTCAATTTAAATTAGGCGAATACGCCGGGCGGAGTCAACGCCGCCATGTGCTTCCTCCGTCACACGTGTAGCATCGACCAATCGCACACCGGCTCGGCGACGGAGTGGGCGGGATTTAACCCCAGACGCCGTGACGCCCGTACGAGTTAGTCTGGCCTACCGAATGCCATCACAGGTCTATAGAGCTGTAGGAGAAACTGCAGTATTATGGTCTGGAGAAGCTTGCTTGATAAGAGACATGCATCGTTAGCGTTACAATTAATTACATAGATTATTGAAACAGCACATCGTTGGACAAGTATCAATAAGCTTCATGAACTTGTTTGTAACAGAAGCCTCTTTAATTGCGGCCGTGTGCAAAATTCAGGGCCAAATCGGGACCTTTTTAACGACTTACGGTAAACGATTTGCACAAGTACAGACCGTTAATTCGCGCTGTATGAAAAAAAATTTAAGTCATAAAGTTGCTGCGTACAGACCGGTCTCTAAACGAGTGTCCGAATCTACGTTACGGTCATTTCGGATCTTTGTCCTGTTGTAGGAGCTCGAAACATTTTTTTTTACATTTATTTTTATTTGTTTAGTATTTTTTAAGCCCAAACTTTGCACACGGCAACACGTCACAGCCGTCAAAAACAAGGACCTGAGGATTATTTCCACCCCTGATTCAATAAAACTATGCAGGACCGAAATAAAGAAGGGGGAAGAGAGGAGGAAGGCGGAGAGCGAAGGGAAAAGACCCAGGAGGTGAACTGTCCGGCGACGCCGCCGCCGCCGTCGCCCACGGCAATTACCTTTGCTTCTTAAACATCTAGTCAGGGGTTGAAATAGTCGCTCCGTTATTTCCTCATGTGCCCCTGAATGTTCAAACATAGAGATGTGAAAGGAACAGCGTGGCCCCCTCGCCAAGGGCCACAACGCAACACAACACAACAGAGGCAACTGAGGAACATCTACAAGAGGCGCCGTGATTCAACACCGATCCTACGTCACAGGCCGCAGGAACACGGGGTGGGCGGGGCATGAGCACCGGGGTACGGCGCTGAGCAATACGACAAAACCGAGGGACATCTTAAAGGTTTAAACGCATTCAACATGGCAACCGGGGTCTCCGTCCTGATACAACAACCCTGCGGCAGTGGGGACTGAACGGGTCGCTGCTCGAGGGTGAACTCTGGTGGTGGTGGAGATTAACTGCAGGTTTCAATCCTTTGAAGTTGTGATGCCACGCCCCTTTAAGAGCAAGTTACCGGATACTATCTAATAAACACGCACACTTTTGGTCTCTGGTTGGTACCATTAAAGTGACAGAATGGGGAAGGGTTTACAGTTAATCCTAATGGGGCAACCTGGCCAACATGCCTTGGGGATATGGGAGGGAACCGGAGAACACTCTGTAAACCCGCTCAGGCCCAGGGAGGACATGCCGACTCCACTGCTGCTCCACAGTGCCTCCTTGTGGTCACCAAAGGGCAAAGCCCGATGATAATTATTTGGGAACGTGATTTGAAGAACAGATTAAGAACCAAAAGTCGTTTATTTTGGTATTTTTGTCAGATTGCTCAGCTGCGTTCCGCTTCAAAACATTACTCCCTCCATTACAGCTGACCCCCTAACTCCTAATCTGCATCCGACTTACCTGGTCATAGCCATAGGGCCGCTGCGGCTGGGCCTGTGGAGGTCCGGGTTGGGGCGGCCGGTAGGCTCCGTACTGCTGCCCCTGGCCTTGGGGGTAATTGGGGTACTGCGCTGGGCCGCCCTGAGACGGTCCTGTTTCAAAACAGGAGGAGGGAGGGGTTACTCAGTTATACATACACGAGGTTGAGAACTAGTATACGGCACGAAGTTGTGTCTTCAACCTCCAGTGTGTGGAGTTTGCATGTTCTCCCTCCGAAAACTCTACAAAACACGGTGGGCGTCCACATACTTCTGGTTGAAGGCGGTGGGCAGATTGTCTGAATAAAGTTTTGCCACCCGGCGGCGCGCCTGCTCTTAATTGCCATTCCGATTCACACCCGCGAGTCAAGGCTGTAATGACGGCGAACGCGGGCACAGGGGGCGGCAGAGGGGCGGCGCGCACCGCTGCCGGGGAGCGAATCAATCAGGCTCAGAGGAGGAGGAGGACGAGGAGGATGAAGGCCGGCGTATAATGATGGCGCGGGGTCCACGAGGAGCACGCTGCCCCGCTAATGTGGCCGAACATCAAGGAATCCATAGAGCAGGACTTTGGATAAATAAATAAATAACGAGGCGCCGGGGCTCATTAGGAGTGACGTGGGCCGCCGAGCTCTCGGCCGTTACGCGGCGTGCTGGGTCGGCGCCGATCGCGCTCGTTCCAAACGAGCCCACGCACGATCATTAGGTGCGCCGGACCATCTTAACCTTGTGGGCGCCGCGAAGAGCGGCTTCCAGATGGCGCCTGCGGCGTCGCGATACTCCACCGGCTCGTTATTAAAACGCGAGGAGCTTGCGCCGCGCCGAAAAGACGGCGATAAAGAAAAAAAATATATATTAAAAACATTTTTAAAAATAAATAAATAAAAAATCAAGAGGAAACGGAGCTTCCGGCTAAAATTAGAACCTTTAATGCAAAGGTTTGCACACCCCACGTTCTGTCTGTGTGTTAATTACCGGCAACTAATTAGTTATTTAGGGGCGGCACGATGGCTTAGTGGTTTAGCATGTTCTCCTTTCAGCACTAGGGATTCCCGGTTCAAATCCCCATCTGGGTGGAGTTTCCATGTTCTCCCCGTCTCCGTGTGGGTTTCCTCCGGGTTCTCCGGTTTCCTCCCACAGTCCAAAAACATGGATCAAGTCAATTGAGTTCTCAAAATTGCCCCATGTAGAGTGTGTGTGTGTGAGTGTGAGAATGAGTGTGTGCCCAGCGATGGATTGACGCCCTGTCCTAGGTGTATCTGCCCAGCGCCCGAGACGTTCTCCCCTGGATGGACATGGGGAACCCCCCTGCGACCCTAATAGAGGATAAAGCGGAAGATAATGAATGATGATTAGTTATTCGTGCGCTCATTGTCTAGTCACACCTACTATACAGAACAGGTAATATTAAGGTGGTGGAGGAGTCTCAGTACTGCAGAGACATTGTGTGTACCACAGACCCAGAAACAAAGGGTTTCAAAATGCATTATTAACATTTTACTGGCATCTAGTGGTGAGGCTGTAGATTGCAACCCCTTTTCCCTTTCCAACATGGCTCCCAATGAGTTGCAATAGGAAAGCCCTGCACCCTGGACCACACACTGAGGTTCCACTCTCACGCTGTCCATTTCGACACTCCACGGTGAGCTGACGTGGGCTGGTTGATTAATTCCTGCTTTAATCTTTCGGATGGTGAGTCACGGCGTGGTGTTTTTTTTGTTTTTTTTTTGTTCCACTGACTCATAACGGCGTGACGCAACATCCAGCATCACCATGACGACGTCAGGGGCCGTAGGTGGAGCCCACGGATTCATAGCGACTCCGGAACAACGAGCCCTACTCACCGTAGCCCTGCTGCTGACCCGGGTAGCCCTGCTGTGCAGGGTACTGCTGCTGTGCAGGGTAGCCCTGTGGCTGGGGGGGCGCCTGCTGATAGGCTTCCTGCTGCTGGCCATACTGCGAGTTTCCTGTAGGGGTCAGAATCGCATCATCAACAATAAATACATATCATAATAATAAATAAATAAATAAACAAACAAATAATTTAACCACACAAGTCCCCCCCCCCTCCCCCAATGAGCAGAGTGCAGGCTTCCATGTGCTGTAGAGATGTATAGAGGTGCTGAATTTGACCTCATCACCCAGCAGATGGCGCCATTACACTGATAATCACTCAATTGCATTTTGCGTGGTTCAGGAACCATCTGGACCCTGCTGGATGTTGTGTTGTGAGTGGGATGTGGTACCCTCAGGTGGTCCCTGCGCTCCATGACTGTACTGCTCTCCGTAGTAATCCTCCTGACCCGGGTACTGCTGAGGGGGTCCTGAAAACAATCCTCCGATTAGGTTCACAGTGACGGGAACCTAAAATAATCAATTATAACGATATAAAGTCTTATTGGAACCTTGCTGCGGGGGTCTGTATGGAGGCATCGGTCTCTGACCCATCCCGTGGTTGCCTTGGCTGATCATGCTCATGGGGGTCTGCTGCCCCTGGTAATGCTGTCCGCTGCCACCAGGGGGCATGTTGTACTGTTGTGATGGAGGCTGCTGGTGCATCATGGGTCCTAAGCAGGAGAACAAGCAGGTCTGTTTGGTTTCATCTCTTATTAATTAATTTATTTATTTATTGATGGAACCTGCAGGTGCAGTGAGGGTTACCTTGGTTGGGCTGCATGTTCATGCTGGGCCGGGGGCCGTAGCTGCCCATGGGCTGGGCCTGGCTCATGTTAATCTGGCCCTGGCCGCTGATGCCCTGCGACGAAGGAACCGCGTGGTTGTAGGCGGCCATGGAGCCGTGGCTGTTGGGCGGTATGTTCATGGAGCCGCTCGGCATGCTGGGAGGCTGGTTGGGCCCGGGGCCCTGCATGCCCATGTGGTTGGGTCCTGGAGACGGAGCAGGGTTTGGTTAGGTGAGGTTTTGGAGAACAGTGCAGAAGGTAACCGTGAGGTGAGGTGGGCGCATTCTTACCGGGCATCTGCCCGTTTATCTGGTTCTGCATGTGCGGAGCGGCGGGCGGCCCGTCCGACGGCATGCTGTGACCGTGTGGGGGCTGTGGAGGGGCGCCGCCCTGATTCATGCCTCCTGACATCCCCATGTTCTGAGTGGGAGGCTGGAGAACAGACCACAGTGAAGCACTGTCAGCATCGTGCACCGTCACATCAACCAATCACAAAGCAGAACACACTCATGGCAACCGCTCGGCCATCGATCAGGACTAGTAATCATTGCAACCGTTAGATTAATGAATGTGAATAGTAGTCATGGCAACTTTTAGACCATTTATCAGGACTAGTAGTTATGGCAACTGTTAGATTATTGATAGAGACTAGTAGTCGTGGCAACCATTCGCCGATCGAAAGGGACTAGTAGTCACGGCAACTGTTAGATTATGATAGAGACTAGTTGTCATGGCAACTTTTAGACCATTTATCAGGACTAGTAGTCATGGCAACCATTAGAGTGATTGAAGTTAGTAGTCGTGACCACAGTTTGATAAGTGATCAGGACCAATGGTCATGGCAACCATTCAACGACTGATCAGGGTTGTAAACATGGACATCAAGGGGGACTCGAGCAGTCGCGGCAACCGTTCATAGTAGTCATGGCAACGTAAAGGGGAGACGTCTCTGACGCCTCAATGTGTTATAACGCTTATCCTCAGCGTGTTGGAGCGCCTCAGACAGACTGAATGTTCGGTTCGGACAGAAGACAGATGACGATGGACGGTTGGACTCACAGCTGGCAGGAGGGACTGCATGTTCTGATTGGAATCTGCTATCGTGGCCAAGTAGACCAGGTTTCTGTGGAGCATCTGCTGATAACTGAAGGACAGAAGGTTCACAGGGTTAAGAGAGACGCAGAGAGATCAAAACACAAAGACCATCAGAGGACCAGGTCCTCACACACACACAGAGACGTAAAGAACCAGAACCAGACCCGGCGTCTGATCCGAACTTACTGTGAGCACTCGGCCGTTTTCCCTTTACTCTGAAAGTCCATGATGCACTGGATCAGCTGATTGTTTTCATCCAGCAACTGGAACGACAAAACACATGAACAAACAGAGGGTCAGGCATGTTGAAAGAGGACAGGGCCTTCCCCAAACTGTTATTACCTCGATATCCACAAACAATGAGATGTCCCTTCAGGTTTAATGAAGCCTTAGTTTACAGGGGCATCAGAACAGCCAGCTGATAACGTGGCAAACGCGTAACCACGGAACATTTTACCAAAATAGTTTAAAATAATAATAAAAAAATAAAAAGATTCAACAAGTTTAGCAGCTACAGAGCAGGTAGCATCGCTCACAAGAGCCAATGTTCAACATTCTACCATAAGTGTAGACTTTAAAGACCCCCTACGTCAGCAAAACAATAAAAAAAAAACTAGGTTAAATAAAGAAAACCGAATCGTTTGTCTTAATTAAACACCACAGCGGCTAACAAAGACTGCGGCTAACGTACCCGGAGAACACGGGGTGGGGGGGGGAACCGTAGGGCTGTATCCTAAATCGACGCCTGCTCCATGCACATGCGCACTACACGCCGTATGAAACGCACGCACTCGCTCCCTACAAAGTGCCCTACAGAGTGACGCGAGGCTCGATTTGCACTTCGTCCCGGGCCTTTCCCCCGCGCCGCTTCGCAACAAATCGCTTGCTTTTTAAAGGTTTTTCGGAGCCAGGAGGCTTTTAAAAACATTTAAAAACACAGGAGCATTCGGCGAACTCGCGTTATCGCGCAGAACGTGTGGAATATGTTTTAATTCGTGAGGAAAGTTTAATAAAAAGGCGTGCGGACACGCTGAGGAGGTCGCTGGCTAACTGAAGCCCGATTCAAAGGGCTGTTCCGTGTGAAACGCTCACCTTCTGGATGCCCGCCGGCGTGATGTCGCCCTTGCCGCGCTGTCTGTGCTGCGCAAACGCCACCGACATTCTGACAGACTCGAAAGAAACGTTTAAAAAAAAAGAAACCGCGCTCAAATTTTACAAAAAGCTCCGAATCACATTCAGCTCGCATTCAGAACGATCCGGCTCTAGGAGTCGGCTCTTTCAAGTGAACGAGGAGCTTCTTGATTGGGGAGCCGGTGTGGGCGGAGTCTGTGTCTCTGCACTGAGCGCGCGCACACACACACACACACAGTGTGATGGACAGCGGGGCGGGGCGGCACGGTGGCTTAGTGGTTTAGCATGTTCTCCTCTCAGAGCTGGGGATTCCCAGTTCGTATCACAATCTGGGTGGAGTTTGCATGTTCTCCCCGTGTCCGCGTGGGTTTCCTCCCAGTCCAAAAACATGGATCAAGGTCAATTAAATTCTCCAAATTGCCCCATATAGAGTGAGTGTGTGTGAGTGAGTGTGTGCCCAACGATAGAGGATAAAGTGGAAGATAATGGATGGATAGACAGCAGGGCGGCACAGTGGCTTTGTGGTTTTTAATTATATTTATATACAACTACAAATATAAATATAATATAGAATATTTTAACTATAAATTATATTTATAGTTGTATATTATTATATCACACACACACACACACACACACACACACACACATATATATATATATATATACTGTATTTAATCTGTTCCATGATCCATCCATCCATTGTCTTCTGCTTTGTCCTCTCCTTAGGGTCGGTTTGGGGGGCCCACAGGGATCAAGTCGATTTAGGGGCCCCATATAGGGGGGGGGGGGGGGGGGTTCCCCATGCCCATCCAGGGGAGAACGTCTCGGGCGCTGGGCAGGACAGGACAGGGGGGCATCCATCGTTGGGCACACACTCACTCACACACACACATATTTTTAATTTTATTTTATATATATATAGATTTGTAACTCTATTTAATTTTTTCCTTACAAATAAAGGTTTATCTTATCTTAAACACACTCTATATGGGGCAATTTTGGAGTACTCAATTGACCTTGAATCCATGTTTTTGGACTGTGGGAGGAAACCGGAGAACCCGGAGGAAACCCACGCAGACACGGGGAGGACATACAAACTCCACCCAGATGGGGATTCGAACCGGGAATCTCTAGTGCTGAGAGGAGAACATGCCAAACCACTAAGCCACTGTGCCACCCATCTGTTCCATGATGAGTATGTAAATAAATCCATATTATTAAAAAATAAACATGTTTTTAAAGCAGTAATTAATTTTACAGTTTGGTAATAAACTGATTTAATACAAATAAAAGTCAGGGAGCCACATGAGAGCCGACTCTTTTTAGAGAGCCGAGCCAAAAGAACCGGCTCTCCGAAAAGAGCCAGAATGCCCATCACTAGCACGTACAGCGCAGTGGCGCGTTCCTCTTCAAACAGAGTGGGGGGGGGTTGGGTCAGGAGTTCGAATGGGGTTTATTAAAAACCCACGGACATCAGAAGCCAGACATGTCGTAGTAATTACAATTCCGCATTGTTCTTGTTGCAAGATTATAAATAGATCACCCAATAAATCTGTGCGTAATCATTACGGAGTGATTAATCCCGTACCCCCCTATTCAGCGAATGGTCCGTTCCGCTAACTCAACGTGAGGCTCGACGCCGCGATGAATATTAGAAAACATGACGGATTCATTCTGATTTAAAGACTTTAAAGCCGCGTCTGTTGAATTAAAGTCTTAAATGTGGCGCCGCTGAGACAGAATGAGGGACAGAGCGCCGTTAATGCGCTGCCTTTGGGTTTTGTTGCAGTGAACGCCATGAAGCCGCCCCCCCCCCATCACTGAGTCTGAGGCGTTTTGAAGATGGCGGGAACTGAACCACGTGATCTGATCTACCGCTGTTTGTTAAGAGCGCAGCTGTCCTCCTGTCCCTGTCTTGGCCCCTCAGTCCCGTCAGATTAGACATAGGGGTCTAATAAACTGCTGTCCCTTCCCTCCTTCTGATAAACTGCTGTTTGTTAAGAGCACAGCAGTGTCCCTTTGTCTCGTCCCTCCTTCTGATGTTCTGTCCCTCTGACACTGTCCAGTTCCAACGTCTCATCCTACTGTCCCGTCTGTGCTCTCCCCCTGTGCAGTCCCCCTGTTCGGTCCCTCGGTCCAGTCCCCTTGTCCCATCCCTTTGTGCAGTCCCCTTGTCCCATCCCTCTGTCCAGTCCCCCTGTCTTGTCCCCTTTGTCCCATCTCCTGTTCCCCTGTCCCATCCCTTTGACCTGTCCCTCTGTCCGGTCCACCGGTCCCGTTTTTAACCCAGCTTCATATGCTACACACAAACCCACTCCCAAAGTTCAAACACACACACTGGCATGAAGAGCATTTGGGGTTAGGGGCCTTGCCCAAGGGCCCTTCAGCTGTAGTGCTTGGTGAAACCCGCAATCGAACTGGCGACCTTATTAATTAAATGCCGTGCTTTATTATTAGCTCTAACTCCCTTCCTTTGTCTGTTTCTTTTGAGGTGCCCCCCGGCTTCCTGGAGATCCATGGCTCTGCTTACGAATACTGTATGGAACCTGACAAGGCGGTCCTGCAGGACGCCCCCTAATGGACTCACATATAGTTTTCTAGTTGTTAGTTTTTCAATTTGTTTAGTATCTGTACATGGCTGTTCTACACTGTTGTTGCTGCCCGGCCGCTCAAGGAGGATGAGTCCCCCATTGAGTCTTGGTCCTCCCAAGGTTTCTTCCTTAAATAACAACATAAAAGGGAGTTTTTTCTTGCCACTGTCGCTTCGGCTTGCTCTTTGGGGGTTTAAAGGCTTTTCATTCTGTAAAGCTGCTTTGTGACAATGTACTGTTGTAAAAAGCGCTATATAAATAAATTACTTGACTTAAATTACTTGACCTTCAGGTCACAAGGCTGGTTCCTTAACCACACGTCTACAACAGCGCCCCTCAGTGGTGTTGGTTTACGGTTCGGTTCTGGTTGATTCTATTCGACTCTCTGAACTGATTCAGGACAGCCGAGATGAACACGCCGTGTTTAATAACACACAGACGAACGACGGAACCCGGTTCTCATTAAGACCCGCCGAGAACGTCCTGATCCCATCAGGTGGCCGACTCGTGTCCCAGCCGGCGCGGAATCGATATCGATACGCCGTGAGACACAAAGCTCATCTCCCGCTGCAGCCAGGCGTCTTTATGAACACAGAGCGTAAAGGGGACGGGGGTGACACTGCAGCGTTGCCGGGGGTGACGGGGTGGTCGAGCAAAAAACATCAGCACACAACGTGGGGGAGTGAACATGACTCACTGTGAACCTGCACTCCTGCAGAGGAGCATGATGGGTACTGACCCACAGTGTGCTCGAGGGTCCAGCGGACATCCACCACGGCCGGCGCAAAGTCAAGAGGACCATCACGAGACAGGAGGTCCTCAACTATGACGAGGGTTCTAGAGTTCCAACCTGAATTTTTAAGACTGAATTTTTTCTCAGACACACTCTATATGGGGCAATTTAGAGCATTCATTTTACCTTGAATACATGTTGTTGGACTATGGGATGAAACTGGAGAACCCGAAGGAAAGATTGGCGCCCTGTCCTGGGTGTGTCTGCCCAGCGCCCGAAATGTTCTCCCCTGGATGGGCATGGGGAACCCCCCCCCCCCCACCCACAACCCTAGTAGAGGATTAAGAAACTGGACATAAATGATGTCCATGAAAATCTCACACAGGTCAATAGTCATGAATAAACAAACATTAATAATTAATGATATACTGGTTAATTAATTCATTAATAATCACTGAGGACACTCACTCACACAGACACTCAATATGGGGCAATTTAGAGCATTCAATTTACCTTGAATCCATGTTTTTGGACTGTGGGAGGAAACCGGAGAACCCGGAGGAAACCACCACGGATATGGGGAGAACATGCAAACTCCACCCAGATCGGGATTCGAACCTGGAATCCCCAGCACGGAGAGGAGAACATGCCAAACCACTAATACTTTTCCAGTCGCAAACATTTAGAGTGGGTTATAATGCGACGTCGATGGATTAGATGTAATTTCGCTCATCACCAGCAGATGGCAGCATGCGCACAGCCACGCTGCTCAAACTGTGAGCGTTAATCCAGATGTTTGAACATCTGGATCATTGAACATGAACCGATTCTTCTGGATTGTTCCGGATTTAAGAAAACAAAAAAAGTGTGAGGGAGAAGAAAACGTAACGGCGTCCCCGCGGCGCCACGCCAGCTGTCGGAGCGCGTCGAATCAGCGGGCGCAGGCGGCCCCTTCACCACCCACCACATGCCCGCCCGCCCGCCCGCCCGGCTGACCCTACAGCCACGTCTGTCTCATCTACGGGCCATCAATTTGCAGAGTTAGCGATCTAACACACTCCAAAAGGATGCGGTTTACAGGCGGTGTTCCGATTCGTCTCACGGGTTTGTTTCCAGGTTCATACTAAAGGCCTTCCCTAAAGTGTTCAAGGCACATAACTGATATCAATGCCATAAACCTAAGCTGGAACTCTGGTGCCGTCGGGTTCCAGAGCACGGGCCCTCGAGTCCGTCTGAGGGCCCCGGAGCACGCCCAACGTCGGAACCCCGTTATAACAGCCAGAGAGCCGGAGAGTACCACAGGAGGGAGTAGGTGGAGAGCAAGGGATCATGGGAAAGTGCAGCTCCGGGCTGAGTGCATTATCCTGAGGGCCGCTGCTCTCTCAGCAGGCTGTTCTCAGCGAAGCCACGCCCACCAGTGAGCGCAGCCACGCCCTGCAGTGAGCGCAGCCACGCCCACCGGTGAGCACAGCCACGCCCGCCAGTGAGCGCAGCCACGCCCGCCAGTGAGCCGCGGAGAACCCACTGAGTACCGGAGAACCGGCCACGGGGTTCTGTTTACATTAACCGCCCAGTTCAACCATACACATAAACACACACACACACACATACACACACATACACACATACACACACATACACACACATACACATACACACACATACATACATACATACACACACACACATACACATACACACACATACATACATACACATACACACATATATATATATATACACATACACACATATATATATATACACATACAAGCACACATACACACACACACATACACACACACACATACGTACACATACAAATACTAATACACACACCCATGTAAACCCATGAAGGAACCACCCCAGTGTGTGTTGTTCAGTCAGGTGCATTATGGGAACTGTAGTGCTCTATAATGAAGGAAAACAGAATTCTGAGAGCTTCTCTTCAGACCTGACAGGACTGTTGATTGTGGTTCTCATTTGCATAAAGTGAGGAAATCTGATCAAAACACACACACACACACACACACACACACACACACACACACACACACACACACACACACACACGGCCAGGTGAGATAGCACTGCGATGCACTACTTGCTATGGAAATCTGGAACGCGGGCTCAGATCTTATTTTAATGCGGGGTGTAAACAGCATCACAGGTTCGTTTAAACGCCCGAAGGTTATTAAAATGCCCGCGGGCCAGACGCGCCGCCCGAGCAGCCTATCCCGGCATCGCAGCGTGCACCGCCACGCGCACTCGACGCTGGCCAGGCTTCACACCGTGCGGCGGACTCTTCCCCCGCGCCCTCAGTGCAGCCGAAGTCGGCGGCATGTGCACTCTCAGCTCGTCGTCTTTACATTTCAGCCCGATTGCAAAAAAAAAAAAAAAAAAAACAAGCGTGGAATCCATTGTGCTGCCGTGTTGGAAAAAATCAACAAACGCGCCGTGGATCAGCTGCGGGGCATCCAACCTCAAACGAGGGCTGCGTCTCCCCGCGCCGCTCCGCAGACGGATGATGGGATGCAAAGGAAAAGCCGAAAACCGGGGCCAGCACTTCGGGCCGAGAGCTTTCCAAATCCAAATTAGGCAGAGAAAAGAAACGCCGTCATCGGCAAAAAATCCTGATTAAAAACAGCGGCGGGTTTGGGGGGGGGGGGGGGGGCAAGTACAATCAAACCCGAATCCTAATGTGGAACATACGAGCTGCTCGCATGATTTAAGAGCTTCGGTCTGCGATGAGGAACCGCGAGGGGAGCGGCGCAATTAAGACGAAACGCATCAGCAGCGCCTCGGAATTCAGGAGGTCAACAAATACCTGAAACCCAGGCTCTGTGATTCAGCCGCGAGAGCTCGGGGCCGCGAGAGCTCGGGGCCGCGAGAGCTCGGGGCCGTGAGAGCTTAGGGTCGCAAGAAATCGGGGCCGCGAGAGATCAGGGTTGCGAGAGCTCAGGGGCGCGAGAGTTCGGGGTCGCGAGAGCTCAGGGTCGCAAGAGTTCGGGGTCGTGGGAGTTCGGGGTCATGAGAGCTCGGGGTTGTGAGAGCTCAGGGTCACGAGAGCTCAGGGCCGCAAGAGCTCAGGGCCGCGAGAGCTCAGGGTCACGAGAGCTCAGGGCCGCGAGAGCTCAGGGTCACGAGAGCTTAGATCCGTGAGAGCTCAGGGTCACGAGAGCTTAGATCCGCGAGAGCTCAGGGTCGCCAGAGAAATCAGGGCCGTGAGAGCTCGGGGCCGTGAGAGCTTGGGGTTGCAAGAGTTTGCATGTTCTCCCCGTGTCCACGTGGGTTCACTCCGGGTTCCTCTGAGAGCTTGGGGTTTGTAAAAAGTCATTGAATTCTCCCCCCTGCCCCATATAGTGGTGTTCACTCCGGGTTCCTCTCACAGTCTAGGATGATCTCCCCTGTCCTGGGTGTATCTGCTCAGTGCCGAAACGTTATCCTCTGGATGGGCATGGGGAACCCTGGTGGAGGATAAAGCAGAAGACGACAGATGGATGTCTGGACGGATGGACGGGTTCTCGCGGTTCTTTCGTCCTCGGCGGCGTCGTCTTCTGGAGTTCGGCGTCCGCGGTGCTGCAGTGTGGTACGGCGAGAGGAGCGGCCGCCTCGGGCGCCGAGAGAATCAGGACACAGCTGTGGAGCTTTATACCCGCAGTGCAAACAGCTGCCCCCTCAACCAAACAACACACACACACACACACACACACACACACACACACACAATAGTAAGGTACACACACTTAACGTGCCTCGAAGTAACGTGTATTATTAATAGTAACGTACAGATGACACTTTATGAGGGACAGCGTGCTCGCGGCTCTGCCAGCGGAACCCTCCGCCTGTTAAAACGTCCTGCTGAAAACGGCGGCTTAGTGGTTTGGCATGTTCTCCTCTCAGCGCTGGGGATTCCTGCTTCGTAGCCCAATCTGGGTGGAGTTTTCTTTTTTTTTCCTGTGTCCTGCGTGGGTTTCCTCCGGGTTATCTGGGTTTCCTCCCACAGTCCAAAAACATGGATTCAAGGTGAATTGAATTCCCCAAATTGCCCCATATAGAGTGTGTGTGTGAGTGTGTGTCCAGTGATAGATTGCCCCCTGTCCTTGGTGTATCTGCCCAGCGCCTGAAACGTTCTCCCCTGGATGCGCATGGGGAACCCCCCCCCTCGACCCTAATAGATTATTATTAATATTAATATTATTCCTGGCGGCACGGTGGCTTAGTGGTTTACCATGTTCTCCTCTCAGCGCTAGGGGTTCCTGGTTCGAATCCCAATCTGGGTGGAGTTTCCATGTCCTCCCCGTGTCCGCGTGGGTTTCCTCAGGGTTCTCCGGTTTCCTCCCACAGTCCAAAAACATGGATCAAGGTCAATTGAGTTCTCCAAATTGCCCCATATAGAGTGTGTGTGCCCAGTGATAGATTGGCGCCCTGTCCTGGGTGTATCTGCCCAGCGCCCAAAACGTTCTCCCCTGGATGGACATGGGGAACCCCCCCCACCCCCCCCGCGACCCTAGTAGAGGATGAAGCTGATGGATTATTCCTCCTGTTTTGCAGTGGAGGATGAGTGTGTGTGGATGAGACCCTCAGCATCATGAGAACATTTCAGACTCGAGGTCCGAATCACAAAAATCGAACCGTGAACCTCGTTAGGAGCTCTGAGAGTTCTGGGTTTGGTTCTCATTCCTTCACATCGGATCTCGTTTCCATCCAGGCAAAATATTGTTTTGCTGAACAACAGACACTGCGCCCCCTCCCTTCCACACTGTATATAAAACATGTGTGTGTGTGTGTGTGTGTGTGTGTGTGTGTGTGTGCGTGCGTGTGTGTGTGTTTTGTTCGGCAAGCGAGCCCCCGGGCGGAGCGAGCCGAGTTTTGCCTGTACTCACACTAATTCCCGCTCTCAGAGCCCAGGGGAGTGCCGTGAGCGCTGGAGGCAAGGGCAAGTCCAGGCAACACACACACACACTCACACACACACACACACACACACACACACACACACACACACACACACACACAGAACAGTCAGCAGGGTAAGATAAAGGCTGGATTAAGGGCTGGTGGTTGCAGTGTTCAGGATTTAATCGCCTGTAATTTTCTTCTTTATCATCGGAACTCTGACTCCGTCTGACGGTGAGCACACAGGAGGTCTGTTCATGAGATCACCTGCTGACCTGCAAGATCAAAGGAACCTCTGCTTCACCTGACCGGCACGTTAGAACTGAATCTCATATGACACATGCAAACGCAGGGAGAACATGCCAAACTACATAGAGTACAGATATTGTCCTTCCTGACCAGGAATCAAACCCAGGATCTCTTATAACCCATACAAACAGGGAGAACATGCCAATCACACACAGTCAATATACTGACCATCCTGCCCACCAACACGCTGTGGAAGGTCACGTTCTGTTCCAGCATGACCGTGCATCACCAAACGAGAGCAGAGGCTCCGCCCACGGAACGTTAACGGGGACAGGTCCACCATCGGTGCCTGACCCTCGTGGAGGAGCCTGCAGCCATGCTGCACGCAGTTCCATCTCTCCATCTCTCTCTCTCTCTCTCTCTCTCTCTCTCTCTCTCTCTCTCTCTCTCTCTCTCTCGCTCGCTCGCTCGTGATCCGCGAGTCTGATCTCCGCCCGGTTGCGAGCGGTCGGCGGATTTCTGCTCGGCTAAATGGAAAGCGCCGGAGGGCGTCTCCGTTCGCAGGCCCCGTCGTTTCCTCGGCGGAGCCCGAGACCTCGTGTTCCGAGTTCATATCCCCACCCCCCCCCCCGCCGCCCCCCCCGCCCGCGGCACCGCGTTCTGTTCTTAAATCTCGTAGCTTCAGTCGAGTCGCCCGCCCGACTCCCGCGGGACGCTCGCATGGCAACGGCGCCGAGCAACAACATAAGTTTGTTTGCGTTGGGCGCGCCGGAACGTCCTCGACTTCTCAGTCTTCACGTCCCACGTTCTCTCTCTCCCGCGCCCTCGCTCGCTCGCTCTCTCTCCTTGCCCGGGGGAACAGGAGACCTCTAATTGGAGGCTGCTCTAATTGGAGGCTAATGCCGGAGTGAGACGGTCTCGCCCCGAGGACAGCGAGGGAGGAGACGCGAAGTTGTGCGCCGCAGAAAAAGTTGAAACCAGAACCTCCTCCTCGGTCCTATCCCTCCACGTTCCTCCGACCTCTTCCACATCTCCGTGACGAATACGGCTCTAAAGAACGTGGAGACGTTCACGACGTTAACGCTCGCATCACGTTCCGTCCTAACACACAGTACCAGGATGCACCGCGGGAGGACGGGGACAACGGGGGACAACGTTCCCTTGTGTCCCGCGTTCTCCAGATCTCAATGCAGGCTCCACCTCACAACATACAGATGGAATGGAAGGATGGCCTTGATGTCAGATACCAAAGCTCACCCTCAGGGGGCTGGTGGAGTCCAGGCCTTGGGTCGGGGGGAGGGTGTTAGGAGGTCGTCGGTTACGCAGCCACGCAGACCTCTCAGCACTAGATGGCCGAACTTCTGTCCGTCTCCTGGTGGGGGCGCTGGGCCTCGGCCCCGAGTGCACGCCAAATGCAACCGACCAAATATCACCACGAGCCAGAAACAGATGGGATCGCAAATGCACGCCGTCTCGTTGTTTTTTTTTTTTTTTGGAAACACAAAGAGCAGAAAGAGAAAGAAAAACAAGAGCGAGAGAGAGAGAGAGCGGGCGAGAGAGAGAGAGAGAGAGAAATAAAATCAAATGGCAAACAGATGGGAACGTTCGGAATGTCGGAACGTCGATGAAACAAACAAAGGCTCGGGAGCCGAGGCAGCGGCGCGCCGCCGGCGGACGGAGCAGGAGCGACGGTGATCATCCCGCCGGCCGAGGTCGTAAAAGTGTGGGGGAGGGGTGGGGGCGCGGCGCGGTGCACGTTAATGAACAGCCGCGCTCGGTGGCGTGT
>JAFMOC010000291.1:220000-275000 GCA_019802505.1 Corydoras sp. C115
ATCTGAGGGCCACATCTGGCTCACATGCAGCCGTGACTCCACTGTGACCCGACTCTGAGGCGACTCGACAGGGACTCCACTGTGACTCCACAGTGACTTGACTCGACTGTGACTTGACTCCACAGTGACTCAACTCAACTGTGACTCGATTGTGACTCGACTGTGACTTGACTCAACAGTGACACGCGATTCGACTCGACTTTGACTCGACTCAACTGTGACTCGATTGTGACTTAACTCTGACTCGTCGGCAGTGGCCCGAAGGGGGCGACATACTGAGAACCCACTTCACCTTCCGTAATCCCTCCTAAACCCTGCGTGAGCGCCCCCTATGGACGTCATAAGGACTACCGAACGGCGTCAGTAGAGCCAAACTACGCCGGTCCGCATTCTTTTTGTCCGTGTTGTTGTTTTTTTTGCGTTTTGGCCGCGAGAAATAAATATCCGTCGCGTTTCAGATGCACGGAAGACGTCGGCGGCGCGGCGACCGGCGGCGCAGTCGGGCGAGCGTAATATCCCGTGACGGATCTGAGCGGCTGAGCGGAGGCGCCAGCAGCATCATTATGGATCATATTTACAACTCTCAAGTGTCACCTCCCGCCGGTTCAGATATCCGGATGATGCTGGAATAATCCGGATTGATGTCACACACTCATTGTCTCATGACTGTCACAGATTATTTATGAGATTCCTCCTCGGCACCCCCCCCCCCCCCCCACACCCCCCCACACCCCAACGCCCCCCGGGGCGACACTGTTGGTCAACAGCATTCGCCTGTAATTGGGTTGCATGGTTCTGGTTTTGTTTTCAATCATAATGAATAACCCCCCCCCCCCCACATCACTACCTCTCCTCCTCCTCCTCCTCCTCCTCCTCCTCTCTCTCTCTCTCTCTCTCTCTCTCGTTCCCTCTCGCTCTCTCGCTGTGTTAGTTATTCACACGACAGGGTGAGAAAGCGAGTGAGATGTTCGATGAAAGCTCGAAATGAACCGAGCCTCGCTCGGGGCCCCGGGGCCCCTGAATACGTTAACATAAGTGATGGGCGGCCGGCGGCGTCGACGCGAGCCGAGGGCGCCCGCCGGCTGCACGGCGCTGACACGCCGTGTATTTATAGGTGTGTTGAAAGACCTCCATTGTGTCCTACATAGCCGCGGACCATGTCTGTCCTCTGTGTTCGAGAACCGCCTCGGGGGGGCGGGGCCAGATCATGATGGATGGCTGGTTCCTCCCACAAACCCGACGGAGGAATCATCCGAGCGCAGGAGCGGGATCGGCGTGGGGGGAGGGGTCGTCTCGGTCTCGGAGTCCAGGACGGATGGGCCACCCAATACCAGAGTCTGCCGAGCAGGTGGGAGAACATGCAAATGCACACCAAGCGGAACTGACGTTCTCTAGTCCTCAATATTACCTCATTATGATCCTGATGCTATTTCTGTATTTAACATTTTTACGTGCTCTCATCCTAGTTAAGGGTTCCTGGGGTGCCGGGGCCTATCCCAGTGCTCATGTGGAGAATCGAGGGAAAGCACCCAGCATGGGTTGTCAGTCTTGTTGTTGTTGGTTGTTCTGGGACATTAAAGAAATCAGGAGAACATGCAAATCCCATGGAGGCATGTCCCTGGAAGAGCGTCCAAGATCTGAACACAGTGGACTTGTTCTGTCTCCAATAGAATTCAGAGATCTTGATCTTGTTCCGAACCTTCTGGTGGGTGTATCAGCGCCTCTGGTTCTGGACGTCCACGTCGGTCAGGTGTGCGGTTCCCCCGGTTGTCCTGGTCTCACTCTGAGACGGGGGGAGGGGGGCGGGGCCCGACTTTCGGATCTGTAATAAATAAGTATTTTAATATTCCGGCGCTTCCTCGGCTTTCGGATCGCCCTCAGCTGCCTTGAAGTGCAGTTTGGACCGTCTCCACAATCTCATGTTCTCTCACCTCAAGACCGGAATATAAATGACTCGGGGGGGGGGGGGGGGGGGGGGGGGGCAGCGGAGTGAGATAGCGACAGGGCCGGAGGCGGCGGTGATAAATAAACAACGCAGAGCGCAGGCGGAGGCGGTTACTCCTGCCCCGTCCTCCGTTTGGAAGTCTGCCAGGGCGTGTCGGCGCTGCGGGTCACATCGGGGTGGCGCTGCCCCGGGTCATTTCACTCTGCAACCCGATGGTGTGGGCCACGCCCTTGGATTCCTGGTCTGGAGTTCTGATTGGCTGCACCTTTGGGGGCTGACTGTCGGCCACATGACGGCAGTGTTTGAGTGCCTCCCACCCCTCAACTGAGACTCAACTCGACAGTGACTCAACTGTGACTCAATTCGCCTGCAACTTGACGGTGACTAGACTCGACTAGACTGTGACTCAACTCTGACTTGACAGGGACTACACTTTGACTTGACAATGACTCAACTCGACTGTGACTCGACTGACTCGATTCGACTGACTGTGACTAGAGAGGGACTCGACTGTCACTCAACTGTGACGTAACTTGAGAGTGACTAGACTTGACTATGACTCGACAACGACTGTGACGTAACCCGACAGTGACTAGACTCGATTGTGACTCGACTGTGACTCGACTACGACTGTGACGTAAACCGACACTGACTAGACTCGACTGTGACTAGACTACGATTCGAATGTGACTCGACCAGACTAGACTCGAATATAACTTGACTAGACTTGACTCTGACAGTGACTCGACTTGACTGTGACAGGACAGTGCCTTAACTGTGACTTGACTGTCTCCGAAACCCGCAGGGTCTGAGTATATCAGCGGGGACGCTCAGGCCCCGCCCCCGTCTCTCTATTAGTCACCGGGACAATTAATGGCGGTGATGGGGTTTGCCTAATCAGCTTTGTGGGGTTAAAATAAACGACCGTCTTGATGACGGCTAAATTTGGTCACGCCGTCCATCGTCTGATCCGCGATGCCAGGGGCCCGCTGACGACCCGGGGACACATCCATCAACCAAGACGGCGCCCTTGTCCCAGTTTTACGGAACGGCATAGATCCTCATGAGCTTCATCTTACATCCAATCAGACGAAGACGAGACGATACACAGCTGTCAATTTAGAACGTATAGAGAACCAGACGCCAATTTAAACATAATAATAATAATAATAATAATAATAATAATAATAATAATAATAATAATAATAATAATAATAAACATCAACAGTAAATCTTTAATCCATTTCTGTGGTACCTGGTTCCTGTAAGTGGTTCTTTCTTCAGAGGGGGGGCGCTCTGGGTGGCGTGGTGGTTCGCACCCCCCCCCCCCCCCCCCCACAGCAGGTGAAAACATGTCCTGCCTTTAAGCACCTTCGAGGATCCCGGTTCAAATCCCCATCTGGGTGATTTGCATGTCCTTCCCGTGTCCGCGTGGGTTTCCTCCGGGTTCTCCGGTTTCCCCCCCACAGTCCAAAAAAACCTGGATTCAAGGCGAACTGTCCACATTAAATTGCCCCTATGCTGTTTTATATACTGCTTGTGTGTGTTCATGTCTTCGTTATTGTCTGTGGGGTGTCTACATACTTCTGCCATCTTGCAGGTGGCATTAAATTAATATGAGACCCCGGCGGGGGGCAGGGGGGGGGGGCATTTTGTGTCAGTAAAGTTAGCTTTTTCTCGAGGATGCCGTAAACTCATAAACGCCGCCGGCTTAATCTGTTTGTGCTGTTATTAAAAAGAAAGAAATTGCAATGCCTTGTGGGTAAACTGTGCGTCTGAAGTCTCGACAGTCGTGTCGATATCTCAGAGCTTCCTGCTTAACAGACTTTCCAGCAAATAAAGAATTAGATGGTGACAGAAAGCCCCCGGGGGGCGCGGGGAATTCGATAAGGGGGTATTAAGTCAGTATTAAAAGCAGGATGTGTTTCACTGCGTTCTGTTTTTTTTTTTTTTTTTTTTTACAAAATAAAAGTCTTTCGCGAGCCGAGACAGAGCTACATGTGGTGGCAGTGCGCGGGAGTGGGATCCGAACCCCCGACCTTCAGGCGGCTCCCCTGTTCTGCTGACGATGTTGAAATAAAATAAAATAAAAGGCTTGGTGTTGATTTTTTTTTATAGAAACTTGAAAGGATCACATACAGTAATTATTAATTAGACCTTATCGATACAAACAGAACCGATGGCCCCGCCTCGTGACGGGAGGTCAGGCACTGATGCTGCAAAAGGTCGGGCACTCAGTCGACATTCCCATTCGCCTCACGAAACCTTAATGAACGTAACTCAGAGTCCAGAGTTCCGCCGGTACACCGTGTACGTGATCTGGGGTCTGGAGTTGAATTCAGACCAGACGAAACGATTCAGGCTTCAGTGAGTGGGAGCGTGTGCAGGAAGCCCTGCCTCGCACCACCGCGCCAGATGTTGGCGAGCGACCCGGAACCCCGCCCACGTAGCATCGCGACCGAGGGCCCGCCCGCCGGGGCTTTCAGACTGGGGGTCAGCCGCCAAGAACGTAACTGCAGACAGATGAGGCTCCGCCGGTCCTGAGCCGGTCCTGAGCCGGTCCTGAGCCGGTCCTGAGCCGGTCCGCGGTTCTAGTTCTGTGTACCGTCTTTAGAATGAATCCCATACGTAAGCGCATTAAATAAAAGACGGAGATCTGTGAATACACTGCGCACAGCTCGCTTTAATGCTTTAAAAGTGTCCGTTGTGGAGCTTTAGCGATGGACGTGCTTTCCTTCAGGTCCTGTAGGCGACCCGCCCAGCACCCCCCCCCTGGTGGTCATGGGAAATGCGAGTCGTTCTGGTCCGAAGCGGAGGTCCGAGGTGGTTCTGCACCGTCCCTCAGTCCAGCTGCTCCTGCTTTATCCTGTTGGTCTGGATTCCTCGCGGGGTTCTCCGGAGCTCCCGCCGCAGGACATACTCGCTGAACTGGGACGAGTCCACGCCGCCACCGCACGAGCCCACGATCCCGAACCCGCGCTGCTGCAGCCGCTCCAGGACCTGCGGGACAGCGGGACGGACGGAGTCAGACGGACGGATGGACAGAGAGGTAGATGGTCAGACAGACAGTCAGGCGAACGGCCAGAGAGATAGACGGACTTTGTGATGACAGACAAACGGACAGACAAACAGACAGACGGACGGACAGACAGACAGACGGACAGACAGACAGACAGACGGACGGACAGACAGACAGACGGACAGGCAGGTGGGCAGGCAAGCGGATGGACCAACGGAGAAAGACGGACTTTGTGTTGACAGACGGACAGACAGTTCAGACAGATGGACAGACAGACAGATGGACAGAGAGACAGACAGAAAAATGGACAGATGGATGGACAGACAAAGAGATGGACACACAGACAGGCTGGACAGACAGACAGTCTGGAGTGAAGCAGGACATGTCATGATCATGTGGTTGAATGCTCAGCGCTGGGTCGTTGTACACATGCATGTCCATGTCCCCCCCCCGCTGCCCCGCCCCACAGGACTCCGCCCATCGTTCAGGCGTCCTCACACTCTGCGTCTCTGTGGACGGGGCCGACCGTGTCACCGGATCCACGCACGGCGCCGCAGCGAGGGGGCGGGGCACAATCACCACATTCCATCAAAGGGCCCCGGGGACCGAGGGCTGGCTGCGCACACTTGGAAGCACAGAATCTCAGGAATCGAACCCCCGCCCCCCCCCAGCGCCCTGGAACCCCCGGGCTGCCAGCAACAAACCCCCCCTCCCCCACCAACTAAACTACAAAGGTCTTGGCTCTCTCGCTCTCTCTCTCTCCACACACACACACACACACACACACACACACACACACATCATTAGCACACGCAGCCTCCGCTGTGGCTCACTTTAATAAGCAAACAGGATCAGGGGCCGCGCCTCGGGACGCCCCGCCGGCGGGGTGCTGCTATGTGTGTGTGTGTGTGTGTGTTGTCGTTGTTGTGTTATGTGCTGTGTGTATGTTGTGTGTTGTCGTTGTTGTGTGTGTGTGTGTGTTGTGTGTGTATGTTGTGTGTTGTCATTGTTGTGTGTGTGTGTGTGTGTGTGTGTGTGTGTGTGTGTGTGTGTGTGTGCGGTGGTTAACGTGAGCTCGTCCTCTCCTGGACGCAGATGAAGGCGGCGGATTCTTTAAAGATCTTAAACGGAGACGGCGTCATGAAAACACACCGAGCTGAGTTTTACTGCCGACTCGGTGCTGAGAGGGAACAGGGTTCTGCCAAGACGTGGAACCAGAGAGAACATGGAGAACATCTCCAAACATCAACTGAGAAACACTACACCTTCAGTCGCTCTGTTCTCTGAGTATCAGTGTCATTAGGGTGGTGGATCAGTCTCAGTACTGCAGTCACATGGTGTTCAGAAAGTGACTGTCGGTTAAAGCACCACCACGTCATAACAGATCAGTGAGGACAGACAGACGGACGGAGAGACAGACAGACGACGGACACACAGGCCGACAGTGAGACAGACAGACAGTCAGATAGAAAGGCAGAGGGACAGACAGAAGGATGGACAGTGACAGACGGACGGGTGGAAATTACTCCAGCTGATCCGGGGAGTGTGCGGGTGATGGTGGTGGTGTTGGGTGATGGTGTTGATGGTGTTGGGTGTGTGGTGGGGGTGGTGTTGGATATGTGATGGTGGTGGTGGTGTTGGGTGTGTGAGGGTGGTGGTGTTGGGTGGTGGTGTTGGGTGTGTGGTGGTGATGGTGTTGGGTGTGTGAGGGTGGTGGTGTTGGGTGATGGTGTTGGGTGTGTGAGGGTGGTGGTGTTGGGTGATGGTGTTGGGTGTGTGAGGGTGGTGGTGTTGGGTGATGGTGTTGGGTGTGTGAGGGTGGTGGTGTTGGGTGATGGTGTTGGGTGTGTGAGGGTGGTGGTGTTGGGTGGTGGTGTTGGGTGTGTGAGGGTGATGGTGTTGGTTGATGGTGTTGGGTGTGTGAGGGTGGTGGTGTTGGGTGATGGTGTTGGGTGTGTGGTGGTGATGGTGTGGTGGGTGTGTGAGGGTGGTGGTGTTGGGTGTGTGAGGGTGATGGTGTTGGGTGTGTGAGGGTGGTGGTGTTGGTTGATGGTGTTGGGTGTGTGGTGGTGGTGTTGGGTGTGTGAGGGTGGTGGTGTTGGGTGTGTGAGGGTGATGGTGTTGGGTGTGTGAGGGTGGTGGTGTTGGTTGATGGTGTTGGGTGTGTGAGGGTGGTGGTGTTGGGTGATGGTGTTGGGTGTGGGTGGTAGATGGTGGTGATGGTGTTGGGTGTGGGTGGTAGATGGTGGTGATGGTGTTGGGTGTGTGAGGGTGGTGGTGTTGGTTGATGGTGTTGGGTGTGTGAGGGTGGTGGTGTTGGGTGTGTGAGGGGGTGATGGTGTTGGGTGTGTGAGGGTGGTGGTGTTGGTTGATGGTGTTGGGTGTGTGAGGGTGGTGGTGTTGGGTGATGGTGTTGGGTGTGTGAGGGTGGTGGTGTTGGGTGATGGTGTTGGGTGTGTGAGGGTGGTGGTGTTGGGTGTGTGAGGGTGGTGGTGTTGGGTGTGTGAGGGTGGTGGTGTTGGGTGCGTGAGGGTGGTGGTGTTGGGTGCGTGACACACCTGCACCGAGTTCAGGTGGCAGTATCCGTTCAGCGGGAAGCGGATGACGTGGGTGGAGTCGTGGTTCCAGCCGGCGTTGACGGAGTTGCACATGACGTCTCCGATCTCGGGGAAGACGTCCTCGATGAGCGCCTTGTCCCCGCTGAGCGTGATGCGCTCGCCGAGGTCCGGCGCCACCCGCACCACCACGCACTCGCACGGACACACCACCCGGCTCAGCTCGCGCTCGTGCCTCCACCGCTCCAACTCCACCAGCAGGGGCTGCAGCTGGAAGTACCGCGCCTCCTCGTACAGCAGACTGAAGTCCTGCAGGAGAACCGACAGCAGACTGAACCGGGTTCTGAGATCACTACTCTGATGTGTCCACTGGGGGTCGCCGCTGCACCACCTCCACATGACCATTTGGACCATGTTTCATTTGGTCCAGTTTTACACCGGGGGCTCTTTCTAACGTAACCCACCCGGGATTCGAACCCGAGACCGTCCTGCTGTGGCTAAGCGTTAATCACTAACTGCACCACCAACTCCCGGTCACCCACACACACAAAAATTGAGAGGCAACAACAACAACAATCACCACCATCACAAGCACCATCACCACCACCATCACCAGCACCATCACAACCATCACCAGCACCATCATCACAACCACAACCACCATCACCAGCAACACCACCTCCACCTCCACCTCCACCACTACCACCTCCACAACCACCACCACCATCACCAGCACCATCACAACCATCACCAGCACCATCATCACAACCACCATCACAACCATCACCAGCACCATCATCACAACCACAACCACCATCACCAGCAACACCACCTCCACCTCCACCTCCACCACTACCACCTCCACAACCACCACCACCACCAGTGCCACTACTACCAGCACCACCATCACCTCCACCATAACCCCCACCATCAAGTCAAGTAAGTCAAGTAATTTATTTATATAGCGCTTTTTACAACAGTACATTGTCACAAAGCAGCTTTACAGAATGAAAAGCCTTTAAACCCCCAAAGAGCGAGCCGAAGCGACAGTGGCAAGAAAAAACTCCCTTTTATGTTGTTATTTAAGGAAGAAACCTTGGGAGGACCAAGACTCAATGGGGGACTCATCCTCCTTGAGCGGCCGGGCAGCAACAACAGTGTAGAACAGCCATGTACAGATATTAAACACCATCACCTCCACCATCACGCCCAGCACCACCCCCCGCACTGCAGTTGAGACGATCAGAGATAAAGTGCAGCTTCTGAAAGTCTCAGTCTGCAGATCTGCAGCTCCGGCTTATTTTAGCTGACATACTTTATTCGCGGACACATCATCAGATAATGAGCTTAGATTTCCTCCAAAGGCAAATTTTGTAATTAAGGCCAAACGACATGAGAACTGAGAACGCACCTCAGAGTCAGAACAAAGGGAGGCATTGTTCCCTTCCAATGGAAGAACCCTGAAAGTCACTTTACACACTGTACACACTGTACACCCACTCTACACACTCTACACACACTGTACACACTGTACACACACTGCACACTGTACACATTGTACACACTCTACACACTCTACACACTGCACACTGTACACACTCTATACACTCTATACACTGCACACACTCTATACACTGTACACACTGTACACACTGCACACACTCTATACACTCTATACACTCTACACACTGTACACACTCTACACACTGTACACACTGTACACTCTATACACTACACACTGTACACACTGCACACTCTATACACTGTACACACTGCACACTCTATACACTGTACACACTGCACACACTCTATACACTGTACACACTGTACACACTGCACACACTGCACACACTCTATACACTACACACTGTACACACTGTACACACTGCACACTGTACACACTGCACACACTGTACACACCTGAAACGAACCATCAAACAGACGTCTGAATTGAGGCCTCCTCCAAACTAACCGACTAATAAATCAATCAATCAATCAAAGCTCATTAATTAAATCAATCAGACGTCATAACAATGTCCGAGTATTCAGCAGCAGAGGCCGAGCTTTATTTCCTCTATAAATAGAAATGATTCTCTGGCTCACTTTGAAGTCGTCGGGGATGAGGAGCTTGGACGTCCTGAGGAAGTTGAGGATGTAGCGGAACATGTGACCGTCCCTGTCGATGAAGTAGTGCTGCTTCAGGCTGTCCAGAACAATGGGCTCTGTGCCATCGAAAAGACGGCCGATTCTGAGAGAGAGAGAGAGAGAGATCAGCACACAGGACTCCAGTTCCCAGCATGCCTCTGGATGAATCAGGGTCAGTCTACAGTTCATCTAAAGTCCGCTCTGTCAGGCCTCACAGTGAGAAGGTCCCGGGTTCGAGTCCCGCTCAGGGATGTTCCACTCAGGGATGTCTGAACATCTAAAGACATGACCATCAATTAAATAAAGACACGAAACTGTTTATGTGTGGAACACGTCAGTGGACTCCAGGTGCAGAACCTGACACATGGTACAGAACATGGTGCAGAACATGGTGCAGTTATATCAATAAGAACATCAAACCTAAAACTGTAACAGAGCTGTTTGCTTCTATTTACTTGTTTTTTGTTTTGTTTTATATGTTGGTTTGTTAATTGGTTTGATTAATGGTTTGTGTGTTGGTTTGTGGTTTTTTGTTGGTTTGAATGGTGGTTTGGTTTTTGTTAGTTTATTGGTTGGTTGGTTTGTTTGTTTGTTTGTTTGTTTGTTGGTTTTTGTCTTGGTTTTTGTTGGTTTGTGGGTTTGTTTGTTGGTTGGCTTGTGTGTTAGTTGGTTTGTTTGTTGGTTTGTTGGATGGTTTTTGTTGGTTGGTTTGTTTATTGGTTTGTTTGTTGGTTTGTGTTGGTTTGTGTGTTTTTGTTGGTTTGAATGGTGGTTTGGTTTTTGGTGGTTAGTTAGTTTGTTTGTTGGTTGGTTTGTGTGTTTTTGTTGGTTTGTTTGTTGTTTTTTGGTGATTAGTTTGTTTGGTTGTTTGTTTGTTGGTTCAGTCAGGTCATGTACGAAGCGGGGTTGTTATGTATTTAGGTTTTAATGATGTTTTTATATTCAAGGTTTTATTCCAGAGAGCTTTAGGTTTTTTTGGTGTTATTAATTTGGTTTTCTACTCTTTCTTTTCTTTTTTTTTTCTTTTTTTTTGTCTCTGTAGTTCTTCCCGCCATCGTTCCACCTCAGATCATTAAGTCTGAGCTTTGTGTCGTATAAAAACCGCTGCCTTTCTCTTTAAAGCTCGACTGTAATGCTGAAAAACAAAATTCTGTTAAAAAGAGAAGTACAAAGACCATCTGGTGGGAAAGTGCCTCTGGCTCCGGGGCGCTGCTTGCGGCTTGGCCTGACTCTTTGGCTCTGAGCCTCCAGATGGGTATCGCACACCGGCGGCTCGCTCGCTCGCTCGCTCACTCCCTCGCTCGCTCCCTCGCTACACAAACTCGTTTCTTATAACTGAAAAAAACCTAACGATTGTACCACTCGACTGTTTCAGGGAGAAGCTGGAACAGTTTACAGAAGGCGCGCACACACACACTGTATATGGGGCAATCTCGAGCATTCAATTCACCTTGAATCCACGTTGTTGGACTGTGGGGGGAAACCGGAGAACCCGGAGGAAACCCATGCGGACACGAGGAGAACATGCAAACTCAGCCCAGATCTTGATTTGAACCTGGATCCCAAGTGCTAAGAGGAGAACATGCCAATCACTAAGCCACCGTGCCATCCAGGTTGTGTATTATTGTGAATTAATCACGTAAAGAGGTGTTACAGTACTCCACTATACCTCGCACAAAACAATACCTCATTATTGTGATTTATTCAGACTAAGGCCACGCCCCCTCGTACCTCATGGCTTTATTATGTACTCACACCTGATTGGTGTTCGCCGTACGTTGTTTCCGTGACGAAAAACAGAGGTGGGACATAAATGTTTATGGTTTTCTATTGGGTTCTATTTGGTCTGAAAAGTATTAGACCAAACGGACCGCTCGGTGTTCCACGGAGCCAAAGCCGATGTGGCATGTGGGCATGAGTGTGGCCACGCGCTGACAGATGAGCTCTGACATGGCGCTGCCGAGACGTGGTGGGTGATGTGTCGTGGTCAGATGGTTCATCACGGGGTCCGGATAACACATCAGATCTGTTTCATGAGTCACCTCATGTCCTCACCATGAACCTCACACTCCCGCCGTTCACCCACCCCACCGAAGCTTTATAAAGATCCTGTATGGAGTAACACCAACTTAAATCCACCTCACACCCGGGTTCCCTGTTCATTATGTTGAAAGTTTGGGGCATCGATACATCACCTGGCGAATCCAAATCCAAACCCTAGAACCAGAAGGTGTGTCGTTACCATAGGGTTGGTAATTCCATGGTGAGCCACCACTGACTGATCTATGATTGGCCAATAGGCTTTGGGATCTTTGCTAGCTTGGGGTCCTTGGTTTGAGGCCCTATTGGGACTTGTGGATCAATGTCCTGCTGGAGATCCCAAAGTTCCCCTCGACTGTCCCCCTCGTGAGTGTTCCGGTGACGGAACTGCCGATGATGCTGCCCAGATGTGAAACTCCCAAATAAACAGAGCCCTGATTACATGAGGTCATTTCACATGAGGTCACTCTGCAGATGCTTCCATCTGAAGCGACCTGACGTATCCCCTCACGAGGTCAGAGGACAATCTGAAGGTTGAGGGTTCAAATCCCAGGTCCAATGATTTCACCCATTTGGCTCCTTGGACAAGAACCTTAATCCTCATGGCTCCAGGGGGGGCAAATGAGCAATGAGCAAATTCAACGTAATGTCAATGTATGATACCTCATTGCGACACCGTCACCACCGAGCCACCGCCCCCTACTGATGAATGTTGATCCTCACCTGGACTCTGGATACTTGGTGAGGGTGGCAAGGCTGCTGGTGTACATGTGGCCACCCACATCTATGTGCACAGGGGCATTGGACTTGGTGAGCTGTGCCGGTGTGGGGATGCCCTGACTGCTGAGTGGAGACGCCGGAGACCTGGTGATCATCGGTCTGGACATGTTGGAACGGTTATCCTTAAAGAAAGACAGCAGAAGATAAGAGGACACGTTAGTCGAGCTCTGGACGATCCATCGTGCTTCGTAAAGCATCAGACGTCCCCTGCCAACGATGTAAACATTGAAAATTGGTCCCTTCTTGGTGTTTTATTTTTTGTCAAAAGAATGTTTATTGGACCAAATGAGCCGTTGAAATAGCAATCCGCCAAAGTCAGACTGCAGCAGGCTCTTATAAGAGACACGCTGATTGGTCTGTTGCACACGACACCCAAAACACACCCATCCACACCCAGCTGAAAGAACGTTATCTGAATTCTCTTGTGGACTAGATGAATCCATTGTGTTCCGCTGGTTGTATCGGTGGAACTCAAAAAGCTGGCCCTTCACACATAATACATTAATCTATGGGCGTTCTCGTTGGCACGCCCATCTCTTAACGCTGGGGATCGAGGTTTAAATCCCAATCTGGGTGTTTCCATGTTCTCCCCGTGTCCGTGTGGGTTCCCTCCGGGTTCTCCGGGTTCCGTCCACACTCCAAAAACATGGATTTGAGGTAAATTGGTTGTTCTATATAGTCTGTATGTCTATTTATAAGTACGTGAGTATCTGCCCAGCACCCACAACGTTCTCCCCTGGATGGGCATGGGGAACTCCCCGTGACCCTAATGTCTTAAAGGTTATTTAGATAAACAGACATAAATAACGTGATTAATAAAACATTCGTCCAATCAAAAACAACCCTCGTCTTTCATCATCCTCCTGAAAATGGAAACCAAACAAAGCTGCGTTCATATTAACGAGTCGAAAGTGTAGCTTTCGCACCTTCATTACTAATTACTAATTAATAACGACGTCTCGCTGCCGGTGAAGGCCTTCAGCGAGCACGGCTCCACTCGCACCGCGTTTGTTCTGCTGCTGCTGATAAGAGCGCTCCATCAGAACCCATGAGTCTTCTTAAAAATGGGAGGGAGGGGGTGTGCGGTGGGGTGTGTGTGTGTGTGTGTGTGTGTGTGTGTGGCGGGGGTGTTTGTCAGCGAAGCCCCTGGGGACGCAGTGCTGCTCTTTAAAACGCAAACCTGGGTTAAGCTGCAGGAATGAAGTGTGCTACATCACCCTCGCGATGCAGGTAATCTGTTTCCTGGCCGGGTTCGAGAGTGAGCGCGCGCTTAGCGTGTGTAAACGCGCCGTCACTCTGCGTTAGCGTCAGCGCTGCAGCGTTCCGGGGGATTTAATAAGTGTGTATGCAGCATGTAACTGAAGCTTATTACTTTAACACGGCAACCTGCCCTAATAAACTCCTCACACACGTTATAATGTCTCTAAACGGAGGGCGGGGAACCGAGACCACTGAACGGCCCGTTCGATCCCCTCGTCTCCATTGGTTGCCTCCAATGACCTTAGGAGTGTTCCTTTAATGTAATTAACGCCCGAATCAACACTTTTTTACGTATTCAGTCATTTTAAGGCACCTATGCTGATCAGAACGCAGCCTATCCCAGCACCTTCAATCACAGGATTAATTCAGGTTTAATTAATCTGTTGTTTTCATTAAACGTACATCACATTAATAATAATCTCAGCATGATGATGAGATCAGAACATGATACAGCAACCTGGAGGAATGAGGGTTAGGGGCCTTGCTCAGGGGCCCACACTCAAAAATTATGGAGCACTTGAGGATTGAAGCCTAAATAGATTAAAGTTCTACCTCAGACATCAAAGTTCTACTTCAGTCATCCAAGTTCTACCTCAGACATCAAAGTTCTACCTCAAATGTCAAAGTTCTACCTCAGACAACAAAATTGTACCTCAGACATCCAAGTTCTACCTCAGACATCAAAGTTCTACCTCAGACATCAAAGTTCTACCTCAGTTGTCAAAGTTCTACCTCAAATGTCAAAGTTCTACCTCAAATGTCAAAGTTCTACCTCAGACGTCAAAGTTCTACATCAGACAACAAAATTGTACCTCAGACATCAAAGTTCTACCTCAGACGTCAAAGTTTACCTCAGACAGTTCTACCTCAAATGTCAAAGTTCTACTTCATACATCCAAGTTCTTTCTCAGACGTCAAAGTTCTACCTCAGAAAATTATTTTGCAGTGTTGATGTTCAGCTGTGTCTGGTCCACTCGTACCAGAGAACCACACTGTGATGGAGTCATATCACCAGGAGGGGGTGCTGCTGATCATTAGAGAGCAGCGTAACAAGCAGATGGACTACAGAATGTAATACGGGAACTACAAAGTCCATCTGTATGATGAGAGGAGCTGATCGTGATGATGTGTGAGGCAAATAGGCGGAGCACATAAATATGAATATTAATTAACCTCGAGTTACTCCCGGTTCCTCGTCAGTTCGGACCTGATTAACTCACCGCATTGCGGGGGATCACACCGGGGTCAGGGGTCGATGTGATGTGATATTTTTAAAATTGGAGGAAAGGAACCATCGGGTTAAAAAGCACAAAAGCGCCGATTGAGCGAAACGAGCAGCAGCGGAAATTAAAAGCATGTCCCCTCGGGGTGGAGAACGTTTCACAATGGCATCTTTGACGGGGAAAATCTGGAGCATCCACACTCAGCAGCCCAGTTAAAGGACTGTCTGCTGAACCGGGGCCGCGCAGAGCGTCGGGGTCCATACACAGCGCCACCTACGTGCAGTAGAACACACTCCAAACTGATGGGTCCCGTCGTATCCCCTCAGGGTCGGCAGACAGTAATCAGAGTCTCTCGGCTCCTAGAACTAATTGTGGAACCTCACGGCCACAATGTGTACCTTTCTGAAGATGGAGACCCCTGGCGGGACACCGAGATTCAGTTTACCGAGAGTTTATCCTGCACATAGACATTGTTATTGTAGAGGGTTAATCGGAACATTCCAGAACAATCAGAGTCTGATCTAAACGAGCAGGTTTTCAGAAACAAGCACCGATTGTAGGCTTTTAATATTGTGAAAGAGTTTAGGGAAGGCCCATGCATCTCAGCCCTGCAGTGACACAGATGTGATGGTGGTGGTGTGTTATTGGTGTTGCGCTGGTACAACGGAACCAGAAACTGGGACAGACATCCAGATGGAGGTTCTCAACATCACCCAACTCTGACCATCCACCAGCATCAGTACCGGTCGGCAGCATCATGTAAGCACTGAAATAGGATTATAACCTGCATGTCCTCCCTGTGCTGGTTTCTAATATTTGTTTATTTTTTCAAAAAACATGATGGTAAGTGAAATGGAGACACCAAATCCCGGAGATGTAGGAGGGCTACGTCAGGAAGGGAAGCTGAGGTTAAACCGTGCCAAGTCGAAGACGCCAGTCCAGTGGAACGACCAAGAGACGAAATAAGTCGCCTTTAAAATAAGAGCAGTGCAGCCTCCATCCCTGTGGACACGGTGACCTGTGGGTTCTGCACGTGGTACGAGTTTAAGTTTAAGTTCTGTCTGTTTGGTTCGGTTCCTCCACAACAGTCCCAGTTTCTCGAAAGATATTATTTAGATGTGAATATTTCCATTAGAAAGATTTTCTGTTTGATGTTAAAATTATTAAACCATGCTTAAACTATAAAGCACTAGTTTTAACAAATTAAATAGCTTTAAGAGTAAATCTTCAAAAAAATTCAAACCCCAGAGTGTTGAAGTTGACTGAAGCAGAATTCTGCATCATAAATGCGAACTTCACATTTGTCTTATTATTATTTTTAATTAATATTATTTTTTATTAATTTTTTAAATTATTATTATAAGTCTCATCTCCCTGTTTACTGTGATTTTTTTTTTTAAATGTTATTTAATCTCTTTCTCGACCTCATCTTCATTCTTCTGATTTATTCTCATCATCAAAATGAACTTTGCGTCCGGATCATAGCGGCTCCTTTGATCATCATCATCATCATCATCATCATCACGCGGGTTATCGGACCCCCCCCCCCAACAAAAACAAAAAATAAACGCACGTGCTGAACTGACCCAGATATTTGGTTCTGTAACGAACCCTGCGCTGCGGTTTGGGACGCAGCCCGTCGCGCGGCTGCAGCGGTGCCGGTGCGTAAAGGCGGCCGCCGCCGTGACGCGCGAGGGCGACTCGCCCTTCAGGTTCCCGGCGTTTAAGACGCTCGGTGGAGATCAGAGAGCCGCGGCGGCATCGACGTCAGCACGCCGCCGGACGGGACGGGCGCCCTTTGGGGTGCCGGGGTGCGCGCGCGCCACACGCGTAAAAGCGGCCGCGCCTTCAGCCGCGTCCCACCGAACCCCCCCCCCCCCCCCCCCCCCCACCGAAAAAAAAAAAAAAAAAAAAAGAGGGAGCACCTCTTACCTGAAACATGGGGAGGTCTGCACGGAAAGTCGCGCGTTTTCGGTGGCGTGGCGCGTCGTGAGGAGCGCGCCGGGGCGAGTGCAGGCTCCGGTCCGAGCGCGGTCCCTCCAGGGCTCCGAAACCCCCCTCCAGGCAAACACGCAGCACGGGATACGATCAGCTCATGCTCTCGGCGCGGCTCTAGACGTGGAGCAACATTCCAGAATAGTCACCCAAAAAAAAAAAAAAACGAGGGAAAAAAAGAAGAAGGAACCGCCGCCGATCAGCGGGAGCCGCGAACCGGAGCCTCGCTTTCAGGTCGGAATGGCTCAAAGACACTGCCGCGTTCCCCCTGCGTGCCTGCCCGTCTGCCTGCGACTTGCCCGTTTCTGCCCTCCTCCTCTACCTCCTCCTCCTCTCCCGCAGCAAAGCCGATTTTAATCGGCATGATTAGTTTGGATGCCGCCTCGCCTCCGGCGATTAACCGCAGAATGGATGGAGAGGTTCGGGGCCAGAGCGAGAAAAAAAACCCGCAGCCAGCAGATGATTATAATTACAAACACTCCGCATTCTGATTAAAGCCAAGAGCAAAAAAAAAAAAAAAAAAAAGCCCGCGAGATGCTGCTGCTGCTTCAGATGTTCTCCACGAGTCCGAGAGAACGCGCGCGCGCGAGCGCACAATCCGACCGGATGCCGACTGCGTGTCCCCGCGTTCTCCAAAACAGACAATCACACATTTACAACCGACCGGGAGACGAGGTGGGGTCTGGTCTGGTGGGGACATCAGTCTGATTTTAGTCTTGATCCATGTTTTTTGGACTGTGAGAGGAAACCGGAGAACCCGGAGGAAACCGCTGACACGGGGAGAACATGGAAAATCCACCCAGATGGGGATTCGAACCGGGAATCCCTAGAGCGGAGAGGAGAACGTGCTAAACCACTAAGCCACCATGCCGTCCCAATAACCCATCGATATCCATCCATTCATTATCTTCCGCATTATTATCTACTAGGGTGGTGGGGGGGGGTTCCCCATGCCCATCCAGGGGAGAATGTTTTGGGCGCTGGGCAGATAGACCCAGGACAGGATGCCAATCTATCACTGGACACACACTCACACACAGACACACTCTATATGGGGCAATTTGGAGAATTCAATTCACTTTGATCCATGTTTTTTGGACTGTGGGAGGAAACCGGAGAACCCGGAGGAAACCCATGTGGACACGGCTAGAACATGGAAACTCCACCCAGATTGGGATTCGAGCCAGGAATCCCTAGTGCTAAACCAATAACCAATAATAAACCAGCTGATGATAACATCCTGCTCTCGAGTAGGAAGACTTTTTTTTTTAGTAAAATGTAAACGCACTCTCACTCACATGCAGAGGAGGTGGAGAACATGCAAACTCCACACAGAAACCATCACCACTCTCCAACACAGGACTCTTGCTCTGGAGCCTCTTGCTGTGAGGCTCCACAGTGCCCCCTGCAGCGACAACGCGGCAAATGATTCACTCCGTTACAATTAAGGTGCCACTGACGTCACTCATTAAGAGAATTCCAATGTTGTATTCATAAAGTTATTTATAAAGTTGAGCCCCAATAAACAAAATCCAGCGTCCAAGTTCAAATCGAGGGGCTTCTGACCATCTTGGTGAGACACACACACACACACACACACACACACACACACACACACACACACACACACACACAGTTCAAATGAATATCTCATGGCTTGTGCACACATAGCGTTTACTGATACCTCAGATGGCACCTGACCCCTACACCCTATACCAGACTTTAGGTGGCGCCACACTTAATCACCCTGCTCGTGCACAATTGTTCACCTTATACACAAAATAAAATAAAAAAAAAAGCGGGCACCTACACCCCCACCCCCCACCCCCCCGATGCAAACTACCAACGTTAAGTTTTCAGTGGGAAGTGACGGCCGTTCTTGTTCGGCGCCGGACGTGATGGAGGTGATTCAGTGCGACCGAACAGACTGCAGGACGACGTGGAACAACACAGCTTATTTTTGTATGTACGAGGAGTTTTTTTTTTTAACGTTATTTTCACGTAGTCGTCCGACACGGAAGACGCAAACGAGGCGCGTCAGATCAGAGGAGTGGAATCTGTCCAGACCTGTGATGTAATCCCTTGATGTGGGAGGATTCCACGTGCGTCGACCTGTCTGCTGCCACAAAACGACTCGTTCGCATCTCTGAGTGGAGAACACACACACACACACACACACACACACACACTGATGATGAGTGAAGCATGAGCGAGACGACGTTCCGAGGTAAAGTCTGATACAGTAATTAGGGACGTCTTACAGTACGAGTCGTTTGAAGTGGGAAGGAGAACCTGCGGGTGGAGCTCGCTGGTGGGTGGAGTCTTCCTCAAGCCATGCTAATCATCAGCAGCTCCACTCACACACTCACACACTCACACACCCCAAAATCAATCATTCACTCATTGTCTTCCACTTACACACAAAAATACCAACACACTCTGCATGGGGCAATTTAGAGCATTCAATTTACCTTAAATCCCTGAGAAGAGGAGGAGAAGAGGACAGGAAAGGTGAGGTGGAGAGGAGGTCCAGAACCATCTCACAGTTCCTGGAACTCTTCATTCTGGTGTTCAGGTGGTTTAATGTCTGGATGGAACCGACTCTCTGCCGCCCCCCGTCTGGAGAATGGTGGAACTGCACGCAGCCCAAGCCTCACAGAGTGAACATTAAGATTCCACAGAACAGCGCCACATGCGTGTGAGGACGCTTAATGACATGCTGTGGACGGTGGAGGTCCAGAACCACTGCAGCGGGTCTCAGCCCCGTCCCGGAGGCGGGCGGAGAGCCGAACACCGCGCCGCTGCGCCTCCTGCAAACAGGTGCACGGGTTTTATTACACTCCACAATCTGCAATTTATTCTCATCACATTTCTATGAATCTGACAAGAACCGGGGTCTGGGGGGCAGGGGCGGAGCGTTACAGAACCGGCCTCATAAATAATAACAAAGAACGAGATACCACCTGGTCCAAGTGCCCTGAGAAGCCAGATGATCCCCTCCTTATAGCACCACCACCACCTCCACCATGTCACAAAAGGAATGCGGGTTCTCAGATACACCCAGGACAGGGCGCCACTATCCATCACTAGGCACACTCACTCACACAGACACACTCTATATGGGGCAATTTAGAGCATTCACTTCACCTTGAATCCATGTTTTTGGACTGTGGGAGGAAACCAGAGAACCTGGAGGAAACCCTTGAGGACACGGGGAGAACATGGAAACTCCACCCAGATTGGGATTCGAACCTGGATCCCCAGCGCTGAGAGGAGAACATGTTAAACCGCCGTGCCGCTGATGTCCACATACTTCTGTGCAGCGTTCTAGATTGAAGAGTGGAACAGTCCACGTCGGGGACAAAGACGAGTGTGTTCCGCAGCGCAGCTGTTAGTGGAACTCCGTCTGCAGAACGTTTGGGTGGATGAAGGAGAGCAATGACTTGCAGATGTGCCCCCCCCACCCTCCACAACAACGCGGTTCCTTCTGAGGGAGATGAGGTCATGAAGATGCTGGTGGAACGTTGTACCATGGGATGAGAACACATACACCATACCGCCAAAAGTATTCACTCACATAAGATCTGAAGAGACGTCCCATTCCTGATCCATAGGGTTCTAGATGAGTGGGTTCCACCCTTTGCCGCTAGAACATCTTCAGCTCTTCTGTGAAGGCCGTCCTCGAGGTTCTGGAGTGTTGATGGGAATTCTGGAAGTGTGTTTGTGAGGTCACACACCGATGTTGGATGAGAAGGCCTGGCTCTCAGTCTGCGTTCTAATTCATCCCAAAGATGTTCTATGGGGTTCAGGTCAGGACTCTGTCCTCGTGTCTTTATGGACCTTGCTTTGTGTTCTGGTGCACCGTCATGTTAAAGAGGACGGGTCGGTTCCAAATGGTTCCCCCGACGTTGGGAGCGTGGAACCGTCTAAAATGTCCTTCCGGTGGAACTAAGGGGAACCACGCCCAGTTCTTGAAACACAACCCCCCCACCATACTTTACACCATGCAGTCAGACAAGAATGGTTCAGACAAGACTCGTCCATCAGATCTCCAGCTGGAGGAGCGCGATCCGTCACTCCGGAGAACGTGTCTCCACCGTTCTAGAGTCCAAACTCCACCGACTCCCCGCCAGAGGAAGATGTATCGGAACGGCGATGAAAAGCGAACGGGGGGGAATTTCGATGGAGCCACGAGGAGCTCAGAGGTTCTAATAAAATGTAATCCTATTATGTGCCTTCCCCCAGAGGGCGCCGATAACAAACGGTTCCCTAATAACATCACCAGGCCATCCCCCAAATGGTGGAACCTCTCTTCTGGTTTCCTCCTGTGGCTATTTATTGGGTTCTCCGCGGTCAGGCTCTCTGCGTGAGGAACGCTGGGTCGGCGCTTTTACGCTTACACCGATATTTTAAATATTTTTTAAAAACAAAAAAAACTCCAAACGTCAACGGGACACCGCAGCGTGCGTTAAACTCCATGATAAACAGCGCCCCCTGGTGTCGATGGCGTTCTGATTCCGATTTAAAATCGTCAAAGCATTTCCACGGTTACGCCGCTTCCAGACGTGTATTTTTCCAAATGACATCACATTTCAGCATCATTTGTTGCCGGGGTTCAATAATCTGCCCGAGGTCTTCAGAATGCGTTTTGCACTCCGGCAGCATGACGTAAGATTTTCGTAAGATTTTCGTAAGGATTTTGAGTTGATGACTCCAAGGCTCTCTAGTGGCATACGTTGGGTCAGCGTATTCCCGCCCTCTGATTGGATAGCCAGACAAATAATTGTGATGGTTTTGCGAAATTAAACTTATAACAGAAATACGACTCGACGCTCAGCATCCGTTTCCATGGTAACAGAAACGGACATTATTTTATTATTATTTATTATTATTATTATTATTATTTTATTAGATCTAATTAAAGAAGTGAGGATGGGTTTTGTACAAATCATCAGGATCGAAGCATGGGGGGGGTTGTGGTGTTACAGACTGAAGGTCGGGGGTTCAAACCCCCCCCCCCCCTCAGCTCCACCCAAGAAAACATAAACGTGGGACTTTGAGCGGAGCCGTAACCATGGGTGCCGCGGGGGTTCTGTAGCGAGGCTACCCCTGAGATCGTACTCCAACCATCAAGTTGGGAGACGAGGTAATAACGAGCCAGGCCGTCCTAATCGTCTCCTCGTGTCCCGATCGCAATCTCATCCAGATGTCCACAGAGTAACAAGTAAGCTCTTCATGGTTCTACGACGATTATTGGATGGAACCTGGATTTCTATTGGACCGGCAGGACGCCCTCAATGGACTTATAGAGTTTTCAATTGTTAAATACGGGTCACATGATCACCACACGATCTGTACATGGCTGTCCTATACTGTTGAAGCTTAAGAAGGATGAGGCCCCCACTGAGCCTCGGTCCTCACAAGCTTTCTTCCTTAAGATATCAACACAGCAGGGAATTTTGTCTTGCCGCTGTCTCTTGGTCTCGCTCATTGGGGGTTTAAAGGTTTATAACTCTGTAAAGCTGCTTTGTGACGACGTACGATTATAAAAAAATAAATAAAAAGCTACGTAAATAAATGTCTTGAACTTGAAGTAAAGAAATAACTGCGGCAATCCCACATCCACCAGAGAGAGAGAGAGAGAGAGAGAGAGAGTGTAAAACAGAGGACTCCTGTAATGAGATGTGATGGAATCTGACTCGAACCGTGAGCTCGCAGCCTCTGGTGTCAGGGGAGCGGCGCTTAAGCAAAACAAATGCCTTTCATCAAACTTGCGTGGCACTCATCTGCATGGCTCCGCCCGCCACATGTCCCGGGGGGTGCTGGGTGGAGCGAGCGGGGGAGGGGGAGCGGAAGTCGGGTGGCGCCACGTGACAGGAGGCCAATCACCGGGTCTCCACCCTCATCCTGCCACACCGCCCTGGGTGGACTCAGGTGCACCCCGCATGCCAATAACCCCCAAACTTATTTATGATTCGTGTTCTCACCTCGGCGTGTGGAGAAACAAAAAGAACAAACAAAAGAACTCCGACAGAACGCCGACAGAACGCCAACGCCAACAGAACACCAACAGAACGCCAACAGAACTTCACCTCCAAATGTTCTAGAATTTGGAGACGCCGTAGACGTATGCGGTAACAACATTGGTTACGAACAAAGGCTAGGAACGAAGGGGAGCTGGAGGTGGAGGAGCAGGACGTAAAGGTGAATATGGAGGTGAGGGTGGAGGAGGAGTTGGAGATGATGGTGGAGGTGAAGGTGAAGGTGAATGTGGAGGTGAAGGTGGAGGTGAATGAGGAGGAGTTGGAGGTAAAGGTGAAGATGGAGGTAAAGGTGTAGGAGGTGCTGATGCCATGATTCTCATTAGGAGTAATGAAGATGGAGAAGACGTTCCAGAGACAGAAATTAGGGAGGTAGAGGTGGATGTGGAGGAGGAGGTGAAGGTGTAGGAGGAGGTGAAGGTGTAGGAGGAGGTGGATGTGGAGGAGGAGGTGAAGGTGGAGGAGGAGGTGGATGTGGAGGAGGAGGTGAAGGTGGAGGAGGAGGTGGATGTGGAGGAGGAGGTGAAGGTGTAGGAGGAGGTGGATGTGGAGGAGGAGGTGAAGGTGGAGGAGGAGATGAAGGTGGAGGAGGAGGTGGATGTGGAGGAGGAGGTGAAGGTGGAGGAGGTGGTGAAGGTGGAGGAGGAGGTGGATGTGGAGGAGGAGGTGAAGGTGGAGGAGGTGGTGAAGGTGGAGGAGGTGGTGAAGGTGGTTTGGACAGAAACAGACGAGGTAGCAGGATGCTGAAGATGGAGCCATCAGAGAGGAGGTCAGGGAGGGGGTGATGGAGGAGCGCTGGACTACAGAGAGAGCACATCGTACACGATGAGGGTCTCTACATCAAAGAGGTATGAGTTGGTATGTTCTCCAGCCTCCTCTGATTGGCTGTTGCCCCGTTCTGAAAATACAGAATATTCAACAGGGCAGCAGGAGGAGGCGCTCTTCAGCTGCCAACATAATGAAGCCTGAGAGGAGGAGGATGAGGAGGATGAGAGGGGATGAGGAGGAGGATGAGGAGGATGAGAGGGGATGAGGAGGAGGATGAGGAGGATGAGAGGAAGCCTGAGAGGAGGATGAGGAGGAGGAGGAGGATGAGAGGATGGATGAGGAGGAGGATGAGGAGGATGAGAGGGGATGAGGAGGAGGATGAGGAGGATGAGAGGGGATGAGGAGGAGGATGAGGAGGATGAGAGGGGATGAGGAGGAGGATGAGGAGGATGAGAGGGGATGAGGAGGAGGATGAGGAGGATGAGAGGGGATGAGGAGGAGGATGAGGAGGATGAGAGGGGATGAGGAGGAGGATGAGGAGGACCTCCCGTTCCCGTGGCGATCCAGAGAGGGCAACTCGGGGCGATTTCGGAGAATCAAACAATTTCACGCTGCCACTGAAGGAGGAAATGAACTGAGCCCAGAGCCATAATAACATTATACAAACGTTATTACAGCCTGTCCCGGCCCCCCCCCCCGCCCCACGCCCCCCCGCCATCCGACCGCCGGGCGCCGCCCCCGGCCCCCGCCTTCCTGAATAAATCAACATTAGCTTACGTCTAAATTATTAAGGAAGTCGGAGACTTTCCTGTTTATGGAATGAATTATTAAACTGACGTTTAACGCCGCGCGTTCTCCGCCTCAGACGTTCTCCGCCTCAGACGTTCTCCGCCTTTCGTTCAGCGTTAATGATTCTCTCGGTCCGTGTTCCGCGGCGGCGAGGCGGCACGGGAGACTCACACGAGGAACTCTGGAAAGTTGGTCTGTGACGTCACGATGCGCGTTTGTTTATTCATCCATTATCTTCAGCTTTATCCTCTATTAGGGTCGCGGGGGGGGGGGTTCCCCCTGTCCATCCAGGGGAGAACGTTTCGGGCGCTGGGCAGAAACAACCAGGACAGGATGCCAATCTATCGCTGGGCACACACTCACACTCTATATGGGGCAATTTGGAGAATTCAATTGACTTGATCCATGTTTTTGGTCTGTGGGAGGAAACCGAAGAACCCGGAGGAAGCCCACGCGGACACGGGGAGAACATGGAAACTCCACCCAGATTGGGATTCGAACCGGGAATCCCTGCCGCTGAGAGGAGAACATGCCAACCACGTTCCCAGGGGCCTCCGGTCCTTCTGATCCACATGGACTGTGGACTGCAGGAAAATACACACGCAGACATCATCAGGAGAACATACAAAAGCACCCTGGCTGGCCCCCCGCAGTGCTGCCTCACCGTCCTCTCCGTTCCGTCTTGTTGAATTCTATGTCGATGTTACTTTTCCGCATTGTCCTCTGTCGTGTTCCGCCGTAGCATGTCCTCCTCCACGCCACGTCTGTTCTGTTAAATACGATTCCAGTCGACCGCATCGTCCTGCTTCACAGCCTCGCATCCTTCTGTTCGGTTCCATTCTGCCGCGCCGCGTCCCTCCCGCAGTGTTCCGTCGGCGTTCTCCGATGCCCCTCAGCGTCACTGCTGTCTCTGTTTGATGTTGTCTCCGCCGTCATTCGGGATTCTCTTTGAGCGTCTGCTTGTCAGATGTCCTCGGAACACTGAAGCCTGAGATCCACACGCAGGGACACCCGGGTGAGGACGTTCCACACAGGCCTCCGGAACACGTTCCGCTGTTTTCTCTTTCGGATGGGACGGAAAGCTTTCCTCATGTTCTCGATCACAAAACTGCACCAGATCAGACCTGCAGACCTGTCCCACGTTCAGACGGGCGTCCAATTCAGTCCTTTATACAGATGTTTCAAATGGAGAACATGCTAAACTGCTGACGTCATTTAATCTGACTCCTTTAAGTGTGAGATCTTTAAATGGAACCAAACGACAGAAGAGGACGAGCTTCCCATTTAGTGAGATGCTGCGGTTTAAAGTTATATATTCGGATGTTTCAAATGGAGAACATGTTAAACTACGGACCATTTAATCAGACTCCAAAACTCCAGCTTCATAGTAAACTCAGAGCTGTCCCACATTCAGATCTTGAAATGGAACCAGTTGAAAGTAGACGATGACCTTCCCATTTAGTTCTTTATTCAGATGTTTCAAATGGAGAACATGCTAAAGTACTGACCATTTTAATCAGGCTCCAAAACTCCAACATCAACATCATTAACTCCAGCGTAGCTTCATAGTGAACTCAGATCCGTCCCACGTTCAGATCTTTTAATGGAACCAGTTGAAAGTAGACGATGACCTTCCCATTCAGTTCTCTATCCCAATGATCTAAATGGAGAACATGCTCAACTACCGACATGGCTTCCCGGTCAGCTCGGCCCGGTGTTTTTGGAGCTGAGAGCTGAACCTGGTGGTCAGTTAATCAGAAGCTCATTTCCTCGTCTGTCTGTTGATCCTCCTCGAGGTCCGAGGGCCGAAGCCTCATTTATTTGGCGATTGGTTGAACTAATGGGACGTGAGCGTGATTAGTGACCGGTGGAGAACCGTCTGGCGCGGCGCGGCGCGGCGTCGGCGTCGCGTGATGGATGGACCGCGAGCCTGACGCCTCCCCGCACACCCACCCGCCCGCCCGCCCGCCCGCCCGCCTGCCCGGCGTCGTATACACAATGAGGAGTATTGACACCTGCCCAGATTGATGTCCTCGTTTACTGACGGCTGAAGATGACTGACTGAAAACAGAGGAGGTGCAGGGGGGAGGTGCAGGGGGGAGGTGCAGGGGGGAGGGGGAGGGGGGTGGAGGTGGGAGGAGGTGAGGGCGAATTTTGGTCAGAAATAAATTTAATAAACAACTTAAAGAAGTCGCAGACTCACCATGAGATCGGCGCGGAAACTGAGCAACAATCAAAGCAAAGCCGCTCACTGCCCTCTGCTGGACAAACGAAATAACACCACTTTTAAATTTGGTTTTTAATCGGTGGTAAACAGCGACACCTCGTGGACATTATAGATAAATTCAATTTATCTTTAATCCATGTGAGGGACTGTGAGAGGAAACTGGAGAACCCAAAGAAAATCCACCTCCACATAGGGAGAACATGCAAACTCCACCCAGATCAAGATTCGAACCTAGAATCCCCAGTACTGCGAGGAGAACATACTAAGCACTAAGCCACCGAGCCGTATTAATAATGAATATTAAACTCGTTTGTCCATTCAAAGCTCGTTCATATGTTTATATTACGTTCTGTGTACGTTCTTCATGATGGCGACGTCCACAAACCCGCAGAACCGACACGGCGTGAGATGAAACACCCCGGGGGTCGGCTAATTAAATAATTAACTTTATTAAAATAGGAATCAAAGCAGGTTGCCATTAAAACCACCACGACATAAACAACACCTCAGGATGCCACTCCCACCCCCAAACACTGCTTAACCCAATTAATAAACACCATGCACCCATGGGGACTAACAATCGTCCAGGGAATAGTTTTATTTTACAACATGAGGGTTCTCCCTGCAGAACGTCTCCTCATCATCCTCTTCGGGGTTTTTTGGTTCAGAAAATTGTAAATCTGTTTTAAAAAATTAATTTAGAAATTTGGTTAATTAGCAGACGATTTTAATTCACATCGACTTACAAGTATCCCAACTTGGTTGGGGTCAGATCGCAGGGTTGGTACAGCGCCCCCTGGAGTAATGAGAGTTAAGGGTCTAACACAAGGACCCACATTTGGTCATTTGAGCGGATTTGGGATTCGAAACCACAACCTTCAGATTGACAGCCCAACACCCCACTGAGCTACCACGCCCTTTAGAACGATGCAGCGCTTTAATTAATCTAAAAATCTAACAAAGCTTTAAAATCAATATTCTATGACGTCGTTCACGTCACTGATGGTTCTACGCGGAGAACGTGATTATGGATGAATGAGTCCAGGGCTGAATTTAAATCCCGAGAACCTCACCTCACCAGCTGGTGATTGATCAGCACCTCCATTGTCACGGTGCCCTACAGGCCGTTCCTTATGTGGAGTGATTGAGAAGTTAGAACGCGTGTTCTGCGATCCCTGTGCGAATCTCCGTCATTCAGAACCCGCCGTGCGTTAAACAGCGGTCTCGGTTGAGAGGGTGCGCGACAGTCATACGGAGGACATCGCGTCGCCCGACGAATCCTGGAAGGCCTCCTTCTTTTCTGCTGGGTCAACGGAGGAACCGAACCTGATCACCACGTCATCCGGTTCTCCGGGCCGATAGCCGCCGGAAGGTTCCACCTCCTTGTATTTCCCGGAGGCGTCTTTCATGAGGGACTCGCTGCAGGATCTGTTGGGATCAGGGTCTGGGCGGTAGAGGTACTCGTACGCCGCCGCTGCCAGGACGCCGCCGAGAACAGGACCGACCCAGTAGATCTGGAGGGAGGAGACATCACGACACCTCAGATGATTTCATTACTTTAGAACTATAACTCAACAGTTAGTAACCATCTCAGAACGTCAGGAGGTCAGAAGCTGGTGGATCAGTGGGTCAGATGTTGGCCTTCAGACCTGCAGCCTGGAGGTTGAGGGCTCAACTGTTCAAGACAAGTTCTGACACGCAGGGTTTGGTCCCAGTGCCAATTAAGTCATGGGGTAATTACTAATCCCCTGATGGAGGGCAGCAGCTGTGCGGTGGACGAGTCGCGATTATCAGGAGTAAACAGGTGGAGACGAGGATGCGCCTCACTATGGAGGTTCTGCTGGGTTCTGCTCGGGGTACTTCATCGTGTTCCACTGAGATGCAGCTGAAATCTAACTACTGTACTAGTTTTGGTAACCACCCAAGTTTGGACACACTACCTCCAACAGTGGAAGGTAGAATGAGTATGGAGACGCCCAGATGCAATTGCACCCAAGCATTGGGGTGCCTAAGGGCAACTGCCTTAAGCACTGGGACACTTAAAGGCAATTGCCCAAAGCATGGGAGCACTAAAGGAAATTGTCCCAAGCACAGGGAAACTTGAAGGCAATTGCCCCAGGTATGAGGCAATTGCCCAAGCAAGAGGACACTTAAAGGCAATTGTCCCGAGCATGGGGATAACCTAAGGCAATTGCCTTAAGCATAGGGACACTTGAAGGTAATTATCCCAAACACAGGAACACTAAAGCCAATTGCCCCAAGCACACAGACACTTAAAGCCAACTGCCCTAGGGACAACACCGAGGGGCAATTGTCTAGGAGTGCTACTCGCTGACACTGTAACTGTAGAACCTCAGGTGGAACCTGATAATAACAGATTGTAGGAGCATCATGAGTGTGGGTTCCACTCCAATTGGGATGGAAGGTTCTCCTTACCCAGTGGCTGTCCCAGGTCATGGTGACGACAGCGGGTCCGAAGGAGCGTGCGGGGTTCATGCTGGCTCCAGTATATGGAATCTGGAACGGCAGAACAATCAGGTTCTACATCATGATCCAAGTTCAGAAGGCCTGACTCATACGGAATGTTCCTGATACACAAAACCCTGAGACACCGAGGACAAGGAATGGTTCCAGCTTGGTGGAAACATCTAGACCAAATGATCAGGAGGTCCAGAAAGTCTGGAGTTAATGAGATCAATAGGACATCATATGTACTTTATAGGAAGAGCTTGGCCGGGATAGGTCCCAAATGAGTAAAATAAGTTCAGGATAGCAGGAGAACCTTCAGGAGATCTTCAGACTGAGGTGACGGTGGTGCAGAAGCTTGTCGTGTGTTTCTGTTTCTGTATCCAGGTAAGTTCCAGGTACGTCCCACAGGGGCTTCACTCTTGGAGACTGTTGCTGTGCGTCATGTGGCGGAACCAATCAGAGAACCGTCAGCGGCAGGAAGATGTTTTGCACACTATCTGAACTGCTATCCAGCTTAGTCAACATAGTCAAGATTAGTACTCACCGCAAACAGATGTCCGATCAGGACGGCAATGCCGATGGCGAGTCCGGCGGACCCTTGGAGGTCACGGCGTTTGTGGTCACAGGTAGCGAAGATGGCGAAGATAAGTTGGAAGGAGATCAGGAGCTCCACCACGAGGGCATGACCCACCGAAATACGGGAGTTGACCTTGTCAAGAGACCAAAACAACTAGTTAAACCATTTAAACCCCGAGCCAAAGCTAATAGAGTGCTGGATGACCAGCTGGGAGGACGTTGAGATGATTATGGAAGCTCCAGTGTTGTTGAGATGTTTATCTAGATCAATATCCTCAAACCCAAACATCTGCAAGGATAACCCAGGAGGGACCCACCTACTCTACAATATAAGAACTTCAACAAACGTATCACCTTGGTGACCCCCAGAGGGCCCCGAACGTTGCTCGGCGTCACCAGATACAGAATGCCCGCCCCTACGACGGCGCCGAGACACTGTGCCAGGCTGTAGAACAAGGCCTTGGCCAGACTCAGCTTCCTGGTGACCAGCATGGCGGCGGTGACGGCGGGGTTGATGTGGGCACCGCTGATGTGGCTGAAACACTGCACCATGGTGGCGATGCTGAGGCCAAAACAGAGCGAGATGAGCACCAGGTCGGCGGGGGGCGGGCTCTGCGTGCCCGCCGCCCAGTTAATGGTGGAACCCAGACTCAGAAGAACAAACAGGAGGGTGGCCAAGAATTCGGCCGACACGGCGCGCCAGAAAGCCTTGGTCCAAACGCCTTTGAAAGCCGCCATGACGATACCACATCCACCCTGCGGGAGGCAGTGTCTGAGGAAACACATCAGAGTTTCACCGATGACATCATTTAATTCATTAAACACTTATTAATTCCCCGTCTCGCCCTGTCCCAAGTGTCCTCCTGCATGTCCTCCATCATCTGTAAACCTTCCCTCCATCCTCATCATCCTTTTGCCAATAGAAACCTCACCCCAACCTCACCCTGTCCTCAAAACATCCTACCTTTCCCGTCCTAATAACTTCCATCCTAATCTTCTCAAACACCTCTGGACTCTCGTTCATTTTATCTACGAGGAAGGCCGTCTGTCCAACCGGTGCCCAGGAGCTCCTGATGGAGGTGAGAGTCGAGGCAGCGGGCGTCCAACCTCGCTGACGTGTCCTCAATTCTTCACGGTTCCCATGTAGCGCCATCTTCTGCACCAAGTGGTGTTCATCTGCCCACGCTCATGCAATGGGAAATCCACCCTGCAATGACGCCGAGGCGAGCGGGCACGGCGTGGGAGGGGGGAGTGGCAGGGGCAGCAGACAGTGGTAATTCGGGGCGGGCGGCGCAGACCCAAACAGGAAACATGGGGGCAGGAGGAACGTCTGGACAGCGACTGAGAGGAGAGACTTACGTGATGAGGAGGAGAAACCATACTAAATTTCTGCTCCGTAATATTAGAAACCTCAACTATTAGAGTATTAATTACTAACTGCTAATTAATGCTCTACTAGGGACGGGGGGATGGGGGGGGTCCCCATGCCCATCCAGGGGAAAACGTTTCAGGATGCTGGGCAGACGCCAATCTATCACTGGACACACAATCACACACACCATATAGGGGCAATTTAGAGTATTTAATTCACCTTGAATCCATGTTTTTGGACTGTGGAAGAAACCCACATGGACACAGGCAGAGCAACCTGCCTCCAACCTCCAACCTGCCTCCCCAGCACTTAGAAGAGAACATGCCAACCACTACACCACCACGCCTTAATTCCATCCATCCATCTATTATCCTCCACTTATTCCTCTACTAGGCATACGGGGGGGGGGGGGGGGGGGGTTCCCCAGGCCTATACAGGGCCCATACAGGGGAGAACGTTGCGGCTGCTGGGCAGAAACACCCAGGACAGGGCGCCAATCTATCACTTGGAACACGGGGGCGGGGGGGACATGCAAACCCAACCCAGATTGGGATTCGAACCTCTCCCCTAAGAGGAGAACATGCCAACCACCATGCCACTGCACATGTTTTCATTAAAAGAAATATAGGAGCGGGCGGCACGGTGGCACGTTTGCCTCTCAGCGCCAGAAACGTTCTCCCCTGGATGGGCATGGGCATGGGCATGGGCATGGGGAACCCCCCCCCGACCCTAATAGAGGATAAAGCGTGAGATAATGGATGGATGAATTAAATATAGGATCTCTTTTTTTAACTCTGGTGCTTTATTTATTACATGAGAACCATCACGAGTTTACAGCGTACACACAAACATATACAACACTGATTACTGAATTCAACATGAAAAATTCATTATGTAAGAGACTGACAACATGATTAATTATTATTTATTATCGTCAAATAAAGTAACAATTAAATCACAGCTCATGTAGTTAATGTAATCTGCACTGTGTGTGTGTGTGTGTGTGTGTGTGTGTGTGTGTGTGTGTTTAATATAAATCAGAGTGTAATCTGTTCTTTAATGAGTTTAGGTGTGAGGTACCTGAGTGCGGTGGTGGAGGAGGTGAAGGAGGCGCAGGTGAAGGTGGAGGTGCAGGGGCAGGTGGGGTGGCAGCTCGCTGGTGGATGGATGGCAGCTCGAGGGCAGTTCATTCTGATTCAGTCCGCGCTGCTGCTGCATTAACCCGGAGAGACCGCCGCGTGGCGACGGGGAGAGACGGCCCGGGGGCGGGGCCAATGCACAGGCCCCGCCCACTCTCACACATACACACCTGACTAACAGTCTCACCTGCTGCACGCTATTTACTTTACAGCCTGAAGATAAATCCCATTTACACTGATTTAACCTTTAAAATAAAATTTCATTCATTAATTAAATGTTTAATTGCGTTTTCAGGCGTCATTTAATTAATGCATGCTAATGCAAGTCTTAAATGAAATAAATAAGATAGACAATTGAAGAAATTACACAATTAAATTAAATAAATGGATTTAAAAAATCGTAATAAATAAATTGCCTAGTGTGTGTGTGTGTGTGTGTGTGTGTCACTAGACATGAGGAGGAGACGAGGAACAAGGAATAAGGGTGATCGAGGAGGATGCTCAATATTGGAAAAGATATAGAGTAATGATCTGCTGTGGCGCCCTCTAAAGGCAACTGCAAAAACACAGACTAAACCGCGATGTTGTATGTTAGAGAAGCTGATTAAGTTCAAGACATTTAAAATAAACACGAACCAAACGAGATAATGAACAGCTGGTCTTATCTCGGCGCTTATCTCGTGTTCTGTGAGGACTCAGGTGTGTGTGTGTGTGTGTGTGTGTGTGTGTGTATGTGTGTGTGTGTGTGTGTTTAATCAGCAGCACTTCCTCTGCACGCGGCTGTAACCTTGCAGAAAGAGGAACGTTTGAGAGATCAAAGGCGGCACGATTTATAAAGTTTATTCTGCAGTCAGAACTCAAATACCATCCGATTAATAAATTCGTTTAATATGAGATTACCATCATTATTGTTACTATTATTACTTTTTAATTAAAAAAATATTACTAATTATAATTTTTTGTATTATTATTATTATTATTATTATTATTATTATTATTTTTTTTTTATTATTATTATTACTATCTAAATTTTGTATTATTTGTTTAATTATTATTATTATTATTAGTTTTTAATCATATATTTTTATTATTATTGTTATTTAAACACCATTGTGAGAGAAGAACATGCTAACCACCAAACCCTGCTTAAATGAGTATTTCTGTCCACACTACTGTGTGTGTGTGTGTGTGTGTGTGTGTGTGTGTGTGTGTGTGTGTGGAGACAGGAGTGTGTGGGATAGGAGTGTCATCAGTGTCAGCTCTGAGTAGAAGGTCAGAAGGGCGAGCGGATGGGAGTTCGGCGGACCGATGCGTTTACGACACCGCCGTGACATCCATCCTTTAAAACATGTTCCCGTTTTCTCAGAACCACCAACAGCAGCACAGTTTAAAGAACCTCGTCTCCATCGTGTGGACATGTGACCCAGCTGTTCTGTATCTGTCCACACGGCTTTCCCATCAGACAGCAGAACGTCCGGACTTTCCCCTCCAGTTTTTGATTTGAATCTCTGGTTCGTGTCCGTTTGAGGGCCGTATCAGACGTGGATCTCTCTGGTTCTTTGTCCTCGGCTGGTTCGCGCTCGACGGCACGCTCATTCCACCTGCTGAATCTCCGTTCAGGTTATTAATTAACTCACGTACAGGACGTGACCTCGTCTGTTGGAACAGAGACGGCACTCGATGGTGCGCCAACCAAACGCCAACGAAGTCCCTTTGTACGCAGGTCCTCGGTTCTGTTTACGTCCTCCAGACGCCTGAGCAAATGGCCTTGTGAGTGCACTCCTCAGCCCAGCGGGTGAACCCGATGCTGCTGATGCTGACTCGTCATTATGTGCACGGCTGCTGAGGTTCTGCACGATAAAGACGTTCTAGATTAAACCAGACACAGTTCCAAGGACAGTCCTGCCGCTTAAGTCGAGTGTACAAAAGGCGACGGGTAGGTGGACAAAGGATCCATAAACCTGCTCCGCTCAGGTATTTAAGGAGTTATTTCAGCTGTGTGTAACACGGTTCTAAATGATATTCAATGACGTCCCGTTCCTGATCCAGAGGGTTCTAGATGACGTGGGTCCACCCTTTGCAGCTAGAACATCTTCAGCTCTTCTGTGACAGCCGTCCTCGAGGTTCTGGAGTGTTGATGGGAATTTTGGAAGCGTGATTGTGAGGTCACACACCAATGTTGGACGAGAAGGCCTGGCTCTCAGTCTGCGTTCTAATTCATCCCAAAGACGTTCTTTGGGGTTCAGGTCAGGACTCTGTCCTCGTGTCTTTCTGGAGCTTGCTTTGTGTTCTGGTGCACCGTCATGTTGAAGAAGGATGGGACAGGCTCCAAACGGTTCCCCCGACATTGGGAGTGTGGAACTGTCCAAAATGTCTTGCATTCAGATTTCCTTTCAGTGGAACTAAGTGAAACCACGCCCAGTTCCTGAAAAACAACCCCCCACCATGACCCCCCCTCCACCAAACTTTACACAATGCAGTCAGATGAGTTCGGTTCTCCTGGAACCCAGACCCTTCCATCAGATCTCCAGATGGAGAAGTTCTATTACAGTTCCACACTGGAATTCACTGAGCTTCTGAGAGAGAACCGTTCTAGAAATTGTCTGCTGGGTTTTATACACCTGTGACCATTGGAAGGAATCGGAACACTGATCCTGGTCATTTGGACGGGTCAGCACATACTTTTGGCAGTACAGTGTATATTTAGGAGCCATTATGGAAGTGATGTCATTGCATCCGGTGGTTCGACCTTCTTTGACGACGTTCCGTGATAATCATTTGATGAGTGCTGACGTCTCGAGCTCGATTACGGTCGACACGCCATAAAACAAACCACGGGAACCGTAGCGATTGGGGTCGGGTTCCACGCAGTCCGCTGATTTACGAGCGCGGTTCGAGGAGCGCCATCCCCTTCCACTATGCAAATCAGGCGCCTCATCCGGGGGGACGTTCCGCCGCTATCAGCTCACGCTGCCGTTATCTCAATTACAGCCCCGCCCCCGCGGGACCCGTCTTGCCGGCCATCCATCACGCAAGGCCTCCGCGGGCCGACGCAATGCGGGCGCCAAGATCGTTTGTAAACGCGGGCAAGGGCGTTCCGGGTTTGGGAAACCTGTCAAAGTGCCCTCTGAAAGTTCTCCTGGAGTTACCACGGCGCCGGCAATGAGAACCCAGACGAGGGGAGAACCTGCGGCGGAGTGGGGGCGCCAACGAGGAACCAGCGCAATTTGTTTTATAGGCTCCGGGAAATCTGATCAACTATTTGAGGTGATCACATGATCAAGCCTGCCGCCTCCTGTTGTTCCGAGAGGCGACGTGGATCCACATGGACCCTCACCCCCACTAAACCCCTCACACACACTCTTGACCCTCCTGTAATCTGGAAAAAGGTACCGGAAATTCCGGGCCCTCACATCCAGACCGAGCAAAAGTTTCTTTCCCCGGGCTCAGACTCCTGACCAATCAGAATCAGGCGTGAAGAACTGCATTTACAATTACATTTAGCCAACGCCCTTATCCAAAGTGACAAATGAGAACACCACCACCAAGTCAATAGTTCAGGAAGAACCACTGTAGAACACCAGAATTTTCAACCCTGATCATTATCCATTATTTTTTATTAATTAATTAATTTTTATATCAGGTGTTTGTGAAAGAGATGTGTGTTGAGTTGTTTCTTAACGATACTCAGCGTCTTACGGACAGAGTTGGGAAGATGGTTCCACCATTTTGCAGTGAGGAACGCAATGGAGTGAGGTGGAACCAACAGGCAACATTCATCACTAGAACGTAGTGAACAAGTCAGAGTGTATTGTGGAAATCTAGAGTGAAGGTCAGAGGGGCCAGATCCAGAGATCATCCTCTAGATCAGAGTCAGCTACAGGGAGCCAATGAGAGAGGAGAGGTGGAGTCACATGATTCACTTGCATTTATATAAAACTCAAACTATTTGCTCATTTATAAACAACTGCTGCTAAAAACAAACATTTTAATATACATGTATAAATCAAAATACATTTATAACATTTATAATATTTTTAAAATTAAATAACATTTATAATCATGGACATATCTTGCACATGCGACTCACACCACTAGGGGGCCACCTGCACTGTTGTTTTGCATGCTCTTCATGTCGGGTTCTGTGGTTGTTGTTCTGTGTTGTACCTTGTTTTTGGGGAACGCTGGTTCGCTCCTCTGTGGTCAGTACTCCTCTCACAGATATGTTCTGCAGGCTGGTTTAAAGCTCCAGTGATGGTCCTCCTTCTCAGTCTCTGTTTACAGATGGACAGGTCTGAGGACAGTTTCCATGTTTTCTCAGTGAAAACAGCTGAGTCAGCGTCGAGTCCCGGTGAGGACGAGCCGCGGCCGCCAGAGGGCAGTGTGTGCGCGTGATGATGAACCAGAGCATGGAAACAAAACAAAGAGAACTAAAGCTTCTGATGATCCAGCGGAAAATAAACGAGTTTCTGAATGAGGTTCTGTCTTTATCTGCTGAGGTTGTGTCCACATCAAGTACAAAGAACGTTAATGTCGAAAAAGGAGTGAAAACAGAAGAAACAAAGTGAGAGAGAGCGAGAGATCAAGCCTTCTGTGGGAGGGAGTGGTGATTGAAGTAGTGGGTGGAGGACGGAGTGATGGTGGTGGGAGTAGTGGTGGAGTGGGAGTGGTGGTGTTAGTGGTGGTGGAGGGTTTGGTGATTGTGGTGTTAGTGTTGGTGGTGGAGGGTTTGGTGGTGGTGGTGGAGGAGGTTGAAGTGTCAGTGGTGATGGGAGTGATGGTGGTAGACGAAGTGGTGGTGGTGGGCTTTGAGGGCGTGGTGGTGGAGGGAGTGGTGGTGGAGGGTTTGGTGGTGGTGGGGTTTGAGGGCGTGGTGGTGGAGGGTTTGGTGGTGGTGGGGTTGGAGGGTTTGGTGGTGGGGTTTGAGGGTGTGGTGGTGGAGGGTTTGGTGGTGGTGGTGGTTGAAGTGTTAGTGGTGATGGGAGTGGTGGTATTAGTGATGGTGGTGGTGATATTTTAGATAGATGTTTTCGTGTGGTGCGCCCCACTTGTGGCTCGTCTATGGAACGTGGTGATGCCTGTCTGCAGGTAATGAAGAGATCACGAACGTTTGGTTTGCGTTATTAAAGCATTAAAGCGATTGAGGACGAATAACCCGAATTCACAGAGTAAATAATTCAGACTGAAGCAGAAGGTCGTTATATTTATAATTAATCGTTTAGCTTTCACTGCAGCGGCTACAGACACCAGACGCACATCTGATCTAGAACCAAATACACATGGAGACATCAGTCAGGGACGGGACAGGCCCCGGGAGTCATGGGTCATCGCTGAGCCCTCATAATGAGCGCATATAAAACTCGGGGTTCTAATCAGGAGGTACAAATGAAAGGGCTTGGTTTACAAAGCTCCTCCATCACGTTCTGCGATAAATAAACACGCTCGGAACATCACTGAGACTTACAAAACTGCAGCGAGACCTCTGATGATGTACAGATTAGAGACTGAGGCTCTGAGGTTCTGAGGCTCTGAGGTTCTGAGGCTCTGAGGCTCGGACCAGAAGACAGACTCTCACTGCGACTGATGAAAATGGAGAAGATCAGAAGGTTATCAGAGGGACGGGATAGGTGGGATGATTTGGAGACGGTACTCAGGTGGTTTGGTGGTTTTGGGTGGAAACCCAAGCAGACTCTGGGAGAACATGCAAACTCCACCCAGATTGGGATTCGAACCTGGATCCCCAGTGCTGAGAGGAGAACATGCCAACCACTAAGACAGCCTGCTGCCCTTAAAATTATAATTAATACAATTATAATCTGCGGGGGGGGGGGGGGGTTCTCCATGCCCATTCAGGGGAGAATATGGGTAAAAACAATCACACACACACACACACAAACACACACACACTATATGGGGCAATTTAGAGCGTTTAATTCACCTTAAATCCATGTATTTGGACTGTGGGAGGAAACTGGAGAACTTGAAGGAAAGCCAAGCGGACACAGGGAGAACATGAAGACCTGTTGATGTTTGGATATGAACCTGGGTCCCCAGTGCTGAGAGGAGAACATGCCAATTACTAAGCCACCGTGCCGCCAAATAAAAAAAAAATTAAATGAATAAATTGTGATATCATGATAATGTTCCACCATCGGGGGCGACTTGGAACGGCTGCAGTCCAATCGATCAGACCGTAGCAGTCACATGACCCACCCTGAGCCTCCTGCAGCTACGGTACATCCGATGATGACGTCGCCCCGCGGTCGCTCCGTCATTAGAGAACGCGGTAAGCTCGTCTTGTTGTGGTTCTGAGGAGAGGAGGAAAGAAAAAAAACAAAAACAAACGAGGCTCATGAAAGGCTCACGCTGGGAGTCGGTCCACCATCTGGATTTCCCCGGGTCGGCGTGTTGTTCTTGCGGCCGGGCTCGGCTCGGGGAATGTGCTGGATTACAGAAAGCACACAAACAAGTCGGCTTACGCTTCAGACCACAGGCCCTGAGCTCGGGACTCATATCCGTTTGTTCTGCTGACTTAGAACAGGAACGGGGAGACGGGAGAAAGCATTATGGCACCGAGCCGCCGGCCGGCGTGGACGGAGGGGTGTCCTGATCCAGACCCGGTTCTGCACCAGAATCATGAACCATAAACCCCCAAAGAGCAACAGAACAGGACGTCTTCACGCTGGAGACTCACGCTGAAGACATGTTGCCGTACTCCACAGAGCCGGGTGATGCAGGTTATAAGCATCCTGGTGGGGAGGGGGGGGTGTTGTTCAGCGTGGAACTTCTGGAACCCTATTCGTTACCATCCTGCAGCACCCATAGCGGCCGGTTCTTTATAAAGACGTGCGGTTCTTTGATCGCCTGGGAAACGGCGTAATGAATTTGTCTGATGCAGCTGGAAACCACAGGGGGGCGGGGGGGGGGGGGTGCCGTCCATCGGACCAGCGTTTCAGCCCGTTAGCCCGGCTTTGATGTGCTTTTAAGAGCTTGGAGAGCTCGGAACAAATGTCAAGAACCTTACGTGACCTTTTTAGGGTTCCGTGTTCAGGACAAAAGATGCAGACTAGGCAAACGCCCATACCCTGGTTCCCCATGCCCTGGTTCCCCATGCCCATTCAGGGGTTATTGGACTGTGGGTGGAAACCGGAGAACCCGGAAGATTGAGATTCGAACCTAGATCCCCAGCACTGAAAGGAGAACATGCAAACCACTGGGACACCATTCATCCAACCACCCATCCATAATCCTCTATTAGGGTGGCTGGGGGGGGGGGGTGTTCCCCATGCCCATCCAGGAGAGAACAGGGTGCTAATCTATTGCTGTGAATCTATATGGGGCAAATTTGGAGCATTTAATTTTCCCCTGAATCCATGTTTTTGGACTGTGGGAAGAAAACCGGAGAACCCGGAGGAAACCCATGCAGACACAGGGAGAACATGGGAACTCCACCCAGATTGGGATTCGAACCTGGATCCCCAGCGCAGAGAGGAGAACATGCCAATCACTATGCCACCGTGCCGCCGAAATTAATAATGGAACTGGTGCGGGGGAGGGACATGTACAATATGTAGGTACATATGATTGGTGGGTAAATATGTAAATAGGTGGATGGATATGATTGGTCGGTGGGTTAAGAGGTGCAGAGCCGGTGGGTAGAAGGTTCTAATTTGATACGAAATGCCCTCGGGTTCTCCTGAAATGAAGATGATTCTTGCAGACACGACGCTGACATCCTCCTAACGTTTGTCCCCGGGTTCCGCGGCTCCGGCAAACACAAATCATCCCGATCCGGCTCCCTGCAAGTCCGTCGTCATGGCGCCCGGCCTATTTTCCTTTCTATTTTCTGCCCTTCCAGACCTGAAATGTAATTAATGTGTGTTCACACATAATGAAAGCCGCTGACCTCTCTGGCCACCTGCAGCAAGTGGAAAATAGGCACCTCCACGGGGCCTCCTAAAATAGGCACATGTGCCGTTACCGGGGGCAAAGTGATCCGAGCGGCGACGAGGCAAACGTCCGAAACAATTGATTTGAACCGACGGCCCCCCCCGGGCGGCGGCGAAAAGTGGACCCGGCTCGGGATGCGGACACGAGGGCGGCGTGGCGGTGCGGCGCGGCGCTGGGGGTGTAATTAACACGTAGGGGAAGGGTGGAGGCTTCAAAGCGGGACCGGCGCTCCTCCGTCCCATCTGCTTTTTCAGGAGGACGAACGGTGGGAGATTTTTCCATCTGCATATTCACAGTGGCCCGTTTCATCTCATCCCAGCCCACCTTCGGCCCGGCCAGGAAATGAAGACGTGTCCCCTTTGATCTGGCCGCTTCCCATTACCAGGACGGTTCCGAAGGACGATTTGGGCAATTTTTCAATTGGTATATCAACATGCTGCTTCTATTGACATCAATGACAAAAACACACAGACGATGACAGGACGCGAACCGAATGCCCACCGCCGTGTTCTCCCCACAACATCTGATGGTTCCAAACCCCTTGCTCGGTTCCTCTCTGGTTCTGGAACCCACAGAAGGATCGTCTTCCTGAGCGACATTTCAGCCTGCTTCTGAGATGACGTATCCCGATTTGTTGGTCGCAGCGTTTAGTAAAGACATTAAACGCTGGGAGTTTGTGGCTCTAAAGGACGCCCCCCCCATATACCCCCCATGTACCCCCCCATTAAAGGGCTGACCTTTCATTCCTTCTAGCTTTTGGCAAATTAACAAAAACCACCAGCGAGGCCAAATAACAGGCCATCGGAGTCTCGTAATCGCAGGTTGAGTGTGATGTCGTCTTTAAGGCTCCCAGGTGACGACCGTTCATCCAACGGGAGGCGGAGTTTAACTCCGGGGACCTGGTACAGTAAAAGGTCAGTAAACACAGCAATAAAGCGAATGCTTCCTCATCCAAAAGAGATAAACACTTCGCATGGACTGACCTTTACGCGCCATCGATACGGTTCTTTGTGCAGGTGGTTATACCAAGAACGTTCTAAATACTCTTCAGTAGATCTGTATAGTCCATCTGCACAAACTCCCACAATCCCCCTCCGAATTCCTGTGAAGATGGGAGCATCAGGATCATGGCTCGTGTTGATGGTGTCCGCATACTTCTGCTCCTGCAGTCTGAATCTAAGGCAGGCGTTCTAACACCACCGCAAACGTGATGCCACCGACTTTTGCTGTGTGACTGTGTCCTAAATCACAGTGCGAGGACATGTTGTGATGTCACAGTCGTTCAGACCAAGCTCCTCCCATTGGTAGTGAACTAAACCTACAGTTTTTCAAGGTTGAGACTTCACCATCTCGCCTCCGAACATCGTTACAAATTTAAAAAGGTGAATGAACGGTGAGTATAATCCCAACCAGAACGCTGCGTGTGTCTGACACGTGCCTCTCTAGGTTGTTTTTTTTCCAAGTTGAAAGACGAGTACAAATTCTGCTAATTTTTTAAAAATAATTGTTATTTTTGTTACATACTTCAGGTCCTGCAGTCTGATTCTAAGACAGGTGTTCTAACACCAACGCAAACGGGACCGTTGCAGTAGCGCCGCAGCTTCCCCCGCGGCTTTATTTAAACCAGACTCCTGGAACCGAAAGTTGTTCCGAGCTTCGTCGTCCTCTGAAGTCAATTAAGTCGGACTTGTGATTCATTTATGTGTTCTCTGCCGAGCGCCGGAACGGCATCACAGGGGAGGTTGTCACTGTCGCGGAAACATCTCTGCTCCTCTCCATAAATAAGCGAATGCTTTGTTCGGGGTGAGAATAAAAAAGGCCGGTCTCTCGGTGGCTCCTGCCTTCTTTTGAACTTCTTCTTCTACTTTTCCGCCTTTAATCGTTTTCTCTGCGTCCTCTGGTTCTTAATCTTGGTTTAGTGGAACGTACCGAAGGAAAACAAGAAGGAAAACATTGAAATGGGGTTTGCTCATTCAATTAGGAATCATTATTAGTTCCGTGTTCATTGCCGAAGCTACTACACCATACTACATAGTAGGCGGGATGCGATCTCACACCCTACTGTGTCAATATTGAAATCATTCATTAGACTTAAAACCAACGAATCAGATCTGCATGCCGTAACCACGGTGACCATGGAAGGTTCCAAAGCCTCGTTTACAAAAACCTACTAATTATTTTTCCGAGGCAGCAGGTGAATGGCGATCACGTGGAGTTCTGCGGTTAACGAGTCCCAGTGTAAATTTAGCTCCTGTCCGGCTCGGCTGTTTTTTCCCGGGATTCTTGGTCGCCGCTGGCCGTCATCATGGCAACGGCATTTAAGGGCAGAGAGACACTGTGGTGCACGGGGCTTCACTTTAATTACCCTCCCGCTGTTTATTTCCCCTGCGAGGCAACCCTGCATCAGCATTCATCAGAACGGCCTTTTGCGGTTCCACGGAGCGGAGTCGGTACCTCGGTACATACCTCCGATTTACATCAATACACTAAACCGGGTTGGTTTTGGTCCGGCAGGTACGCCCCTGAAATCCGTTCCTTGGGAGGGTGTCTAGAATTCTGGCCACAGTTCCAGATCTTCAGTTCTGTGGAGTGAGACTCGAGCCCTCTAAGGTGGCAGCAGGTTGCGTGAAACATGACGGAATGACCTTCAGGTGCACACCATATGCGAAGTCACTCCCAGCCCTAACCCGGCCCTACGCCCCCGCGGGGCCCCTGGAGGGCCGGAGCAGGATGGTATCACATACTCTGAAGCGCAGCATTGCTTTTCATTAGAACTGATAAATTGGTTCGGAGAACCATGCGAATCGCCCCGTGGTGCCCCCACTTGGTGCTGGGTAGTGGATTCAGTCAGCCGCTTTGAAGACCCTTTGAGAGAAGCAGAACTGGAACCCTGGGCCCGCTCCGGAGTTTAGCATTCAAAGCGCTCCGACGATGCAATTTTTATGCTCCGTCCAAACTGTCAGAAGCTCGGCGTCTGAGGCTCCGGCGGACTCCAGCGCCCATCGCCTCCAGGTTTATCGGTTCCATCTTGAAAGTGCCGGGTGCTCGGTGCGTGCGTGTGTGTGTGTGCAGTTCTGAGCTGAAGAATAAATGTTCTAAAATCTTTAAACTGAATGAGAACGTCTTTGTTCACGCCGTCTGCGGCGCGCGGGAAGAGGCGGCCTTTGTTGCCCGGCACACGCCGTCCAATCCACAACCCTCATTCCCGATGCTTCAAACTTTCTCGACTCCCGTGGTTTCGCGAACATGACGTCATCACCAGGCCGAGAACACGTTCCGTGCCTTTGGAAAATGGACCCATCGACGTTCTATCGTTCTGTTGACTGTTAAAACGTCAAGTTTTGAAGATAGCGATTTCAAGAGAACAACCTTCAACCTTCAACCCCAAATCACACTGCGAGATGTTGTGATGTCACAGATTGTCGTTCAAGACCAAGCTCCTCCCATTGGTAGTACACTAATGGCGACGTCACCATCTCACCTCCGAACATCGTCACAAATTTAAAGAGGCAAACGAACGGTGAGTGTCATACCAACCAGAATGCTGCATGCGTCTGACACGTGCCTCTCTAGGTTGTTTTTTACAAGATCAAAGACGAGCACAAGTTCTGATAACTTGTTATTTTGATAATTTGAAATTCTTACGAGCCGTCCACGTCCCGCCCTGCACTCGCCGCTGTACTAGACTGCAGTACCCCTCCTCCCGGGGTGGATCATTTGAGAGGTAGATAGCAACGGAAACCCCACGCTCACATCAACGCCAAACAGGTTTGTACGGCGGCGGCGGCGCTCGGTTCCAGACCCCGCTCGCTCGCATTCCTGTTCTCCAGACCTCAGCACACAGAGAGGCCCAACGAGGGGCAGCAGCTCATTTCAGAGAGGGCAAAGGGCAATGGGAGCTGCTTGCTTCGGCAGGGACGTCAATCTCGGTGCGAATCGATCAGACGTACGCCGCTAATGCTGACACACCTGATCTGAGTCGGAGTCCCGCTGCTCCTCCATCCACTCCCATTAAACTTCAGATACAGAACGGCCAGGCTCCACTGGGCTGGAGAACGTCTACTGCGCTCCGGGTTTTTTCTTTTAGGTCGCTCGTGCAAGCATTAAACCCGAGGAGGCGTATGAGGGGCAACTGAGGGGCAATTGAGGAGCGAACTGGGGCCAAAGTGAAGAATGCACGCCACTGCATCTCCACATGTTCTCCGTCTTGTGTAGTTCCGTAATGTCTGGCCTTTTGGTGGAACCTTCGTGGTGCACTAAGCCTATTTAGCAAAAAAAAAAAAAAAAAAAAAAGCCACCAGCCTGAATCGGGAGCACGAAGATAAGCAGCTTGCCCGGTGATTAGTGAAGCCGTGACGGGTTCTCCTCCGGCCCTCCACATGAGGCGTCGACGGGCGGGTCAGAGTTCAGCTCGGGGAGGTGTGCGGGTCGATGGGTCCCCGCTGCACGCCGTGATAACGGCCCAGACGGAGGATCGGCGGCGGCTCGGAGGGAGGAGAACGCCGTCAGGACGGAGGGAACTCACCAGCTGGCGTTCTACCTCCCGCCGTAATGGAGTTTGAGGCGACACCGGGTAGAAGGAGGCATCGGAGGCGCGCACATCTGTTTCCTGCTTGGCGTCTCGCCCTCGACCAGATTACAGCGAATCGGAACGCAGAAGAGCTTTCGAAGTTGGGAGATAAGACGGAACTTGTTCGGGAACGTCATTGGAACGACAATACACTCCGAACAGACAGAGCGACAGGACCTTATAATTACGTTCAGAAGTTCAGGTTTCGTTTCTTTCTTATTTTTTTAATCCTCAGAACCGAGTCCCGGAGCGAGGTGTGAGGTGTGTGTGAGGTGTGAGGTGTGTGTGTGAGGTGTGAAGTGTGTGTGAGGTGTGAGCTGTGTGTGGTACCGGAACCGACGGAGCAGGATAATGTGTGTGAGTACGTTCCGTCGGCGGATGCAGAACGTCTCTGAAGGTTCTTGTAAATAATTTCTTTTTTTTTTTTTAAACCTGATCTCAAACGGCCGCGCATCCATCTTCCAGATACCGGAGCCTGTCCCGTCTGTTCTCTGTTCTGGGAAATTTTTTTTTTCTTCCTCCCTCACATTTCAGATCCATCACTTACCTCTACCTCCCCCCAACCCCACTCCCCTCCACACCCCCCCCCCCCCACTCCTCCACCCCTCACCCCCACGTGGCCCACATCCATCAGGTGCTGAAACCATTTCATTTCTAATGGCTCCATTTGTACACGGACAGCGGTGCATGAGTCTCATTACAATAAATCTGGCGTGGGCCACCTCGGCCCCCTCACCCCCCCCCCCCCCCCTCCCCCGCCGTCGTTTCGATCATTCGTTTCTAACGGACTGTACCACTGTGGAGATTAAACGGGGGCAGCGTTCATTCATTTGTTTCCCCCGCGGTCAATGAGCCCGAACTAATCTCCTCCGTCATCTCGCCACGAGACGTTTCAGAAGAGCGAGGATCGCGCCGGCGTCGGAGGATGTCGATCTGACAAATTATCGACGTCGCGAACCCGGGACTAACGACGTCTGGTGAACGGGAGCCGGCGGACCCTGCAGAGGGGAATAAGCCGTTTCCAAAAACGTGCTAATGGACGACAGGAAGGTCAGCCGTCACCTGAGGCACGCACCTCAAACCGGGGGTTTTTAGAGGCTGGCCGCTCAAACAACATCCAGCTTTGGATAAATTTTGAGGTTGTGAGTTTGTGGGTGAAGGACGTGGAGGGACGGACCACGCCCGGGTCGGGGTGAGGAACGGTAATCCTGTCCTTGAGAATCCATGATCGAGATCACATGGCTCCAGAGGAAGATTGGCATAAAGGGGGCGGGGCAACGAGAGGTTTCAAGACAAGGGAGGTGTTCGGTAATCGGGATGGTGGGTATCCCCTGGAGGGCGGGGTAGCTCAGTGGTTCGGGTGTCGGGCTGTCAATCACAAGGTTGTGGGTTCAGTTACCAATGTGGCTCCTAAACCATGGCGAGAACTCTTCATCTCCATTGCTCCAGGGGGCGCTGTACCAACCATCACATTGGGATACTTGTAATTCTGGATAAAAGCGGCACCAATGGATTTGGAGCCTCCCTTTCTCCACCCCCCCCCACCTCCCCCCCCACCATTGTCTTTGGCAGTCTGGAAGACAAATACATGTACAATACAATAAACACGTCCAAAACAGATTCACCTCATACCATTAAAACCATGACAACACGACGTCGTCGTCACGGCGACACGCTGCGTTTCAGGAAAACCAAACGGGGGATCAACATACGGAGAGGAGGCGCCGTTCCCGCCGACCCAGAGTGCATCATGGGAGGAGGACCCACCAGCGGGATGAGTGAGACGGGGTCCCGCTGAGCGTTCAGTGGATAAGTCGTGCTTTGGTTAATTATTGATGCGCAAACAAACAGCGCAATTACATTTCCGTGTTCCGAGGGTAATGGCGCCATTAAATGCCCCCACCACCCCCCCCCACCCACCTCCCCTCCACTGAAGCGGAGAATTGTGGGGCTTCGACTAACAGCGTCATTATTACTTCGCCCCGGCCCACTTCTCTTAAACGGCGGCGGAAGCCAGGCGCCGCGTTCCGACGGCGGGACCTGAAGGGCCCGAGGATCTTTAAATCAGCGTTCTAGTGCCGTCTCTGCTCCTCGCACTCTAGAACCGAATCAGTATGAGCACTCTCACTCCTCCACTCCATCTCACACTGAGCACCATCATCTCATGTGTAGCCGTAATTCCAGACAAAACTGAAATCAATGAGCCATCGGGGCGAGGGATGAGCGAGAGAGAGAGAGACATGAGAGATGAGAGAGAGACAGAGAGAGAGAGAGAGAGAGAGAGAGAGAGAGAGAGAGAGAGAGAGACAGAGACAGAGAGAGAGAGAGAGAGAGAGAGAGAGAGAGAGAGAGACAGAGAGAGAGACAGAGAGAGAGAGACAGAGAGGGAGAGACAGAGAGAGAGAGAGAGAGAGAGACAGAGAGAGAGAGAGAGAGACAGAGAGAGAGAGAGAGACAGAGAGAGAGAGAGAGAGAGAGAGAGAGAGAGACAGAGAGAGAGACAGAGAGAGAGAGAGAGAGAGAGAGAGAGAGAGAGAGAGAGAGAGAGAGACAGAGAGAGAGAGAGAGACAGAGAGAGAGAGACAGAGAGAGAGAGAGAGAGAGACAGAGAGAGAGAGAGACAGAGAGAGAGAGACAGAGAGAGAGAGAGAGAGACAGAGAGAGAGAGACAGAGAGAGACAGAGAGAGACAGAGAGAGAGAGACAGAGAGAGAGAGACAGAGAGAGAGACAGAGAGAGAGAGACAGAGAGAGAGGGGGTGAGAATATATATTCATTCATTCATTATCTTTCGCTTTATCCTATATCAGGGTCGCGGGGGGTTCCCCATGACCATCCAGGGAGAACGTTTCGGGCGCTGGGCAGATACACCCAGGACAGGACGCCAACCTATCACTGGACACACACTCACACACAGACACACTTTATATGGGGCAATTTGGAGAACTCAATTGACTTGATCCACGTTTTTGGACTGTGGGAGGAAACCGGAGAACCCGAAGGAAACCCACGCGGATACGGGGAGAACGTGCAAACTCCACCCAGATTGGGATTCGAACCAGGAATCCCTAGGTCTGAGAGGAGAACATGCCAAACCACTAAGTGATCTATTTTAATGTAGTTTCTTGAGCCATTTTCTTATTGTAAGAATTCTTACGATGTAAATTTACTCACTATGTTGCCGATTTAATATAAATTTAATTTGTTTAAATTAGTTTTTTGTGTTTATTTTGGAACATCGCACGACAAGCAGTGAGAACAGAAAACATGGCGCCGTCTCTAATAAAGTGGCCGGTCACATGTTCCAAGCGAAGCTCCAATCAGACGGGCCGGTCCCGCTCGGCGAATGTTCTAATGGATTTGAATAACTGCCGAACGCGGCGTTCCCCCCGGAGCGACCCGGAGGTTCTTTTGGAACGCTTGCGGGAGGAATGTAAATATTTAGAGCCCTCCACCCGCGGCGACTCTGACGCGCCGCCTTCAGGGCGGATTCCTGACAGGCGAGGGCGTCGTAGGCGGGAGTCGGGTCTCTTCGGCCGAAAGCGTTTTTAAATAAACACGTCTCAGCGCTGCTCCGCCAACACGCGTCCCATCGGAGGAACCAAAACACGTCCTCTCAGCGAGCTCTCTGCCAGGAGGTCGAACTTGTAAACCGGCCAACTTCCTTTAGACTTAGAACCGAACCCGCCGAGGGTTCCGCGCCGTCTGAGGAACGCTGGCTTTCCTGTTCCTGTATAAATAAATCAGCAGAACATGTTACGGGTTATCCCTCACTGCGAGAACACTGAACGGAACGTGTTTAACCCTGCCTCTGCGTCTGCGTCCAGTACTGATGGAGTTTGTAGTTCTACGGTTCCATTCTGTAGTCCATCTGCACTGCAAAAATGGTGGCTTAGTGGCATGTTCTCCTCTCAACGCTAAGGATTCCTGGTTTGAATCCCAATCTGGGTGGAGTTTCCATGTTCTCCTCATGTCCATGTGGGTTTCCTCCAGGTTCTCCGATTTCCCACAGTCCAAAAACATGGATTCAAGGTAAATCCAAATTGCCCCATATAGAGTGTGTTTGTCTGTGTGAGTGTGTGTGTGTCCAGTGATAGATTGGCGTCCTGTCCTGGGTGATTGGCGTCCTGCCCAGCGCCCGAAACGGGAACCTGAGTAGAAGTTTAAGGAATATAATGGAATGGATGGAGTCCAGGAACCAGATATTATTTGGGAGGTGGCTGCATATCTTTGCCCTAGAACCCCGGGACAGGGTTCTGTAGGTCTGCGGTGGAACATCCTGACTGTCAGGTCTTCTAGGACTTGGGTTTGGAGGTCGCAATACCGCCGTCCACCAGAACATCGGCTCTAACAGACGCTCTGTCACGTTCCTGATGTGTTCCAGAGCAGAACACACACCCCACGTCCATTGTTTTCCCGCACACAGGCGTCTCTTGTAATCAGCGGAGTGCCGATGCGCCTCTCGCAGGCTTTCAGCTGAATTATGACGAGGACGAGGGGGTGCAAAGCGCTCCATTGTTCCCACCGCAGCTCCGCGGCTTCCAGAACGTCGCACTGCAATCTCGCCTTGTGCCGAGAAATTCCATCAGAAAGTGAGAAGAGGCCTTCGGGCCCTCGGGGGCCGTGCTGACACTCGGGACACTTTTACAGGAACACTCACCTCACATCTGGACGGTTATGTTGGACGTGTGTGAGCCAATTTTAAAATCGACTAAAATTTCAAGTAAATCTAATCCATCCATCCATCATCTTCTGCTTTATCTTCTACTAGGGTCGTGCGGGGGGTTCCCCATGTCCATCCAGGGGAGAACGTTTCGGGTGCAGGGCAGATACACCCAAGACAGGACGCCAATCTATCACTGGGCACTCACTCACTCACTCACTCATTCACTCTATATGGGGCAATTTGAAGAATTTAATTGACCTTGAATCCATGTTTTTGGACTCTGGGAGGAAACCAGAGAACCTGGAGGAAACCCACGTGGACACGGGGAGAATATGGAAACTCCACCCAGATTGGGATTCATACTGGGAATCCCTAGAGCTGAGAGGAGAACATGCCAACCACTAAGCCACCGTGCTGCCCGCAAATCTAATTAGTTTTTTTAATTCATTAAAACCATTAAAAAAACAAAAACATGGTATCTCTTCTTCTCTGTACTATATATATATATACAGTACTGTGCAAAAGACGGGATCATCAGTGTTATTGACTTGTCGGCCCTCAGAATGTTTTTTCTATTGGACCGACGGTCCTGTGGGACGCCCTCAATGGACTTATAGAGTGTTTAATTGTTAAATACGGGTCACATGATCACCACACAATCTGTGCATGGCTGTCCCACACTGTTGATGCTGAAGGAGGATGAGTCCACCACTGAGCCTCGGTCCTCACAAGGTTTCTACCTTAAAATATCAACAGAACAGGGAGTTTTGTCTTGCCGCTGTCTCTTGCTCTCTTAAAGGTTTGTGCTTTGTGATGATGTTCTATTGTAAAAAAAAAAAGCTCTATAATTAAATTACTTGAACTTTATATCTTCTACTCACTCAGACTGAGTGCTGCAGTTAGGAACGCCGAAGCCACGCCCCTTCGCTCTAACTCACACACTGAGAACCCAAACCCCCGTCCCGCCGACGTGCCCCCGTGGAAGATTTCGTGGTCGTGTAATGAGGAAGGCCTGAAAGTCATTAGTAGTTCCGCGGGGGAACCGGCGGGGTTATGTAAATATTTAGGCTCTGCTCCTGTAATAGATCTAATTGTTAAGACTAACACTCGGCGTGTTTGGATTCGCCGCCACATGAAACGCGCCCGCCGCGAGGTGAGGCTCCGGACGCTCAAACACAGCAGCTCTTAAATAAACTCTTTACGAGGCGGCCGACCTCCCGCCGCAGAGGACATGTTCACGTCGCGTTCCGCTTTCAACGGGGGGTCAGATTCAGTCGCACGTTCCGTTTAAACTGCCCCCCCGAACCCTCGCCTCTGAACACCGAGGCCGTTGTCATGTGAACGGACCTCACTCTGCCGCTAGAAGTACCAACCAGACCCGGAAATTGATAGAACTCATTCACCCAGAACCTGTAAAGCAGTATGGGTTCTGAGTGAATGAGGTTAGAGAAATCCACCATTTTACTAAGGTCACCCTCCCCACCATCCACTGGACCAATTTGACTCAAAAAGTTGTGCGATTTTGGACACAGCCTATGCCATCCAGGGGAGAACGTTTCGGAACGTTACCCAGAACAGGGCGCCAATCCATCACTGGACACACTATATGGGGCAACTTAGAGCATTCAATTTGCCCTCAAATATTCCACAGTCAACGGCAACTCAGCCACGCCATACATCACCGAGTGCAATGCAGAGCAGTGTAAAGAACGCTGCCACTGGACTCTAGAACGATGGAGACACATTCTCCAGAGTGATGGAACATGCTCCTCCATCTGGAGATCTGATGGACGAGTCTGGGTTTGGAGGTTCCAGGAGAACGGTTCTTGTCTGACTGTATTGTGTAAAGTTTGGTGGAGGGGGGGGTGTATGGTGGGGGGGTTGTTTTTCAGGAACTGGGCGTGGTTCCCCTTAGTTCCACTGAAAGGACATTTTGGACAGTTCCATGCTCCCAACGTCGGGGGAACCGTCCTCTTCAAAATGATGGTGCACCAGACCACAAAGTAAGGTCCATAAAGACATGAGGACAGAGTCCTGACCCGAACCCCATAGAACGTCTTTGGGACGAATTAGAACGCAGACTAAGAGCCAGGCCTTCTGGACCAACATCGGTGTGTGACCTCACAAACACACTTCCAAAATTCCCATCAACACTCCAGAACCTCGAGGACAGCCTTCACAGAAGAGCTGGAGATGTTCTAGCTGCAGAGGGTGGACCCACGTCCTCTAGAACCCTCTGGATCAGTTTTCCCGTTGCTGCTGTGGCGTCGACGCCGACTCCTCCGTTAAATAAACTCGCGTTCTTTGTTTACAGAAGCTCCTCGTTTCTTGTTTCCTTCGCCGAGCCGAGCTGCGGTTACGACTTCCCTCTGATGACGCCGCTCGTTATTTGCGGCTCAGATTGAAAACAGGGACGTGAGAACTCCCATGAGTCAGCGGCCCGGCGTGGAGCATGCTGCGACCCAAAGGCCCGTTTCCATCAACCTCAGGGTTTCGGGGTCTGACTCACAGACAGCGGCATCAGAAAGAAAGAAGAAGTGGACTGGTACAAATTTAACCCCTGAGCCTCCACCCCCCCCCCCCCCCCACGGCAGAGGAGACGCCGCTCGCCGTTCCCAGGTCTCTGGCGCTTCGTAACGCTAACGAACGACATGATTACAGACCTAATAACCATCTTCTCTGGTGGTACTCTGGCGCTTACTTGGTGGTTGTTATGGTCACATGGTACACGCTTGTAATTCACATCGTTAGGTTTGTTGCTAATGTAAATAATCATTAACTTACCGTCAGCGTGGCACCGCAGATGGAACACGTGGCAGAAAGTAACGAGATGCTCCCCTTTAACGAGGTTCCGTCTCGACCCTTCAGTTCAGATGATGGTAGAAAAAAAGATTTACGTTTATTGAGGTAAAAACAGAAAGCAGATGACATCATATCCTGGAATTTTGAAGTTAATTTATGCGCATTTGGTTCGCTGAATCTACAGTATGATTCATATGTATTTACATTGCTTTGATTCACTATTTTTTTAGAACAGCACATGAATCACAAGGTCTGTATTTGACTCACTGAATCGTTACGGTATGATTCCTATGTATTTACATCTCAGAGGTCTTTGATTCACATTTTTTTTAGAATAGCATGTGATTCACAAGGTCTGTGTTTGACTCTCTGAATCTTTACAGTTTGATTCATATGTATTTACATATCAGAGGTCTTTGATTCACCAAGTCTGTATTTGACTCTGTGAATATTTACAGTTTGATTCATATGTATTTACATCTCAGAGGTCTTTGATTCACTTTTTTATTTTTTAGAACAGCATGTGAATCACAAGGTCAGTATTTGACTCCCTGACTCACTTTTTAATCCAGTGGTACATCTGAGAGGTCAGGCACTGATACTGAATCAGAGGAACTGGCTCACAATCTCTTTTTAGTTCATTTTTAAAGTTTTTTTTTTGGTTTCTTTTACACAAAAACAATCCAAGTTCTTTTTTCTGACCTTCTCTTGTTCACAGCAATGTTGGAACAGAAAATGGCCGTCACCCAAACCGTCCCCCCGGCGCTGGAGCTGTTTAAATGGCTGCTTGATTCTCTACACCTGTGACTGAATGAAACACCTGAATTCAATGAATCATTTAAGGAGCCGTTCATGAGGACTCAATGATTCGTGTTGAACCAATTAATTTAACTAATTAACTTGGACGTCCTTTTTAGCAGCTCAAGTCAGACTTATTTTAATAAGCTGAAATAAACGCTGTTCTGTTTTATATAATTATATAATGACGTGATTAATGTGATTACCATATAAGGCAATCACACTATTGTTATCCAATTTTTACCCAATTATTCATTATTATTCAATTAATAATTGTTATCCACTTCACAGGACATGTTCGGCTCATTGGTGAGATGAGAATGGGTCGAAATGTTCCCAAGATATTCCCAATTTTGAGCCAAAATTCCCATTCACTTTGCATTGAGGCGATGTTTGCACTCCCGTGACTCGGCCAATTTTCGAGCGACAAAAACCAAATTGGCTGGAGTCAGAGATGGCTGGAGACAGACCGGTCTTGTGAAATCGTAGAGTGATCGCACTCTTCGTTCACTCCTGATCACTCTTTAAATTTGCCTCAGTTCATTTCCTATGGGAAAATTTTAGATTTTTTAAAATTGGTGTAACTCAGACAATTTTTGAGCTACAATTTATTTATTTAATTTTTGAGCTACGTGGCCAAACTCGCCACGTCCCAAGTGATTTACAGTAACACCCACCAGCTAGAACCACAGACTGACTGTGCACTCCAACACACCTGGCCACGCCTACTTTTGGTCCTGTTCACATACATTGAGTTCTCTACAGTTTGAGATATCATCTGTGATTCCGACTCACCCCATTACCCAACCACGCTCACTTTTTACCTGGTTTACTGTGTCTCCTATGTCCATGCGGAATTCACACTCGCATCTTTTTCAGGAAACGCACCTCTCTAGCTGATGTTTGATGTTCTTGACGCTCACCTCACCCCCATTGGATACGTCTGGAACCCGACGTCCATCTTGTTTACCATTCGTGTCTGTGGACCACAGAAGATGCCTGGGATTCTTCTAACGTCTCGTCTTCTTTTGAGACAGGCACCGGGTTTTTCAGTCCATGCATTCCGACCTTGGAAACCACGGCCCTTTGAATACGGAGAATGTGACGTCGCCGAGTACAGACCCTCACCGAGCGTCTCAGAGCCTCGCCGTCCTCGGGTTGGAAGCCTCGTCTACGCGCCAATGGAATGTGGAATGTTTTAAAAAATAAAATTCCCGAGACCCGTTCCACGTCCACACATCCGGAGAAGCTGATGTACATACGGAGGCTTAGTTGTTTTTAATGGCCCTTCGTCTACCTTCTGAATCAAAGAGAGAGATCCAAGGATGGAGGTGGGAGGTGGAGGTGTGACATCATCGGCTTTCTGTGCCACCCCCATAGAAAACAAAATGTATTACCACTAATTAGTTCATTAATTGGCCAATTTTTTAATTGATCCATGTGTTGTAATCGATAAATCAATTGAAGTTTCAGCTTAATCGGATAACAGGGAATAATAATAATAATAATAATAATAATAATAATAATAATAAAAAGGTCTTAGTTACGTAACATGTTGGTCATGTGATCTAAAGGCCAATGTGGCCCCCTGGAAAGTTTTCACAATTTGAAGAAGCGAACGTGTGAATTCCAAAAAAACAATCCTCCTCATCATGGAACCCTGCTGTGAGAGGAGTGGAGAGCGATGTGTAAGTAGGTCGTCTTCACTCTGGAGGTTCCGCTCGTTCCCTCGTAACCAGGTTTCCTTCAGAATCGTCAACAAAGTCCGAGTCCAGGAATAAATAATTCTGCACTGAGGCCAAGTGTTGGAATTCCAATCTAACCCACATTCAGACGGATCTTCACCTGAGGAATCAGTTCCTCATACGAGGAT
>JAFMOC010000291.1:285000-287500 GCA_019802505.1 Corydoras sp. C115
TAGGCTCGTATTCACTTACACAGACTATATGGGGCAATTTAGAGCATTCAAATCACCTTAAATCCATGTTTTTGGACTGTGGGAGGAAACCGGAGAACCCGGAGGAAACCCACAAGGACACGGGGAGGACATGCAAACTCCACCCAGAGTGGGATTCCAAGCAGGAATCCCCAGCACTGAGAGGAGAACATGCAAACTTCAATCTGGAGTTCTCCCCGTGTCCATGTGGGTTTCCTCCGGGTTCTCCGGTTTCCTCCCACAGTCCAAAAACATGGATTCAAGGTGAACTGAATGCTCCAAATTGCCCCATATAGAGTTTAGAGTGTGTGTGTGATAGATTGGCGGCCTGTCCTGGGTGTATCCCCTGGATGGTCACGGGGAACCACCCCAAACCCAAACGGGCCATTGGTCGCCACGGTGACGCTTAGGAGAACGGAGCGGTGCGTTCTGAAGCAGGGGTTGATGAATGGAGGCGCCGCTCGAGTCCCTCGTTTTAAAAAAGCGGGAACGGCGCTGAGCGAGCGGCGCGGGACGCAGATGGAGTTTGGAGGTCTGTATGAGTTCCGTCTGTTGTGAGCGGCGCACAGCTGGAGGTCCCTGCGTTGTTCCGTCATTATGCTCGTTAAAGTTTAGCACCCAGAACATGCAACCATGTGGGAATGTTAATTTCATTTCTTCTCCGTATCTGCCGTTAAGCGCGCTGGTAATTGGAGCTCGCCGCAGAACGGGATTACAGGAAATGGAATTATTATGTGGGGGGGGGGGGGGGGGGGTTGGGGTGGTAGCTGTACTCTCAGCTCTGTAACCTCCGAAAAAAACAGGTTCGTTTCCATGACCACGGATTAATTCACTTTATAAAACACGTAGCTCCTGTCCTCAAATCTGATTGGCTGAGCCGTGTGACATCATTAACAATACCACACCCCTCTGAGCACTTCACATTCACAACAATGCGTGATAAACAACACTTTATTATTCATCATTAAAAACAATATAGAGATCAGCACTAAACCTGTTACACTGTTTAAATTAATTCTGTTCTGTAATTTGGCCACTAGAGGGCAGTGTTTGTTAGCGAAACCGGGATCCTGTTACTCAGCGATCAGCATTCGTTTAAAAAAAACGAACTAAAAGCGATTTTGCTTTTCAATAAACGCCTTTCTGAATCAAACCTTGTTTTTTATTATTGTGTGTTTGAAAGCGTTTTGTTAATTATTTGTAATTTAATTAATTGTATTAATCCCACTGTCTGAATCGGAATGCCAATGTCAAAGCAAACGCCGCAGTGCAGATCAGATTAAACTGTGAGATTCGCTTAACGAGACATTTGGGACGGTGTCCTCTGAAAGCAGCGGCTGCGTGAGGAACCTCAGGCCTCATTTGAAGTTCAGACATCAAAGGGTTTCAGAGTTCCACGTCGGGTTCCAATTACTAACATTTAGATTAAACGGCAAAGTCGGCTTTTACGAAAATAACAGCGTTGATTATTTAATTTATTTGTTCATTTCTGCATTGAGGTCACTGGAGGCGCTGGGGCTGTCATGGGCGAGGGTCGTCCTGAGCTGAGATCATGTGATCATACGCCCCGCCCATTACAACACACTGACGTTAATAAGATGCACAGACGAGTTACAGATGAGATCCATTACCTCGATACACTGTCTATACCGCCAGACCCGAGACCGGACACGTACCTGAGAACCCTGAGGAGGCTGGAACCTGATCTGCGTTTGCCATTGTTCCCGCGTGGTGGGATCCCGCGCCACCACCAGGATCTGCGAGGACGACGAAGGCCGTAGTCTCCGCAGGGTCAACATCTCGCCGTCCACCTCGATCCCGAAGTCCTCCGGCCGGCTGCATTCGAAACGCACCGCCCCGGCTCGCCCGCAGTCCTGGAACCTCACTGCAAGAGAGACGGAACCGTGAGCGTGGCGTTTTCCCCGCAGGACGCCCCCGCCGCCGCCGCGTGTCTATCTTTGAGTCCTTAAACATGTGTTTCGGGCCGCAACCGCGCCGCGGAATTCCTAAATCGTGAGGCTCATGCATTATGGATGGAGGCCTCCTGCGAACAGGTACGGCTGGAGAGGCGGCGGGGGACGAGAGTGCGGCTCTACAGGACACACGCGGAATCACAACCAGGCGCCGGCGCGATGCTCGCCAGATTAACGCCTCGCCGCGCCAATTAGGGCTCGACTCGGAGCCGGCGCGCACACGCCCGGAATATCTGAGAACCTTTGCGCCGCCGGGTTCTCGGGGCGACGCGCACGCGCTGTTTATTAGTGTTTCCGCATAACACACGATGTGGAAGCGGCGGTTAGGCTCGGCCCTCGCTTGTTATTAAAAAATGATGCCTTCCCTCCTCCTCCGGAGCCCACACACACACACACACACACACACACACACACACACACACACACACACTTACTGAAGCAGAACAACAACACAGCGGCCTGACACCGGCTCCATCGCCGGGCGTGAAACCGGGCCCCATGGGCATCGG